>JAQZBX010040952.1:0-22508 GCA_029593785.1 Cabassous unicinctus | reverse complement strand
GGCAGGGAATAAATAAATAAGTCTTTAAAAAAAAAAAAGGAAATAAAAGAGCTGTTCTGATTTAAGGATTTTCTGATGATAAAAGACCAGATTCATACCCCAAATCTTAAATCACAAGGAGTGAATGGTCACGTGTAAAGCCACTGGAATTATTAGAGTGTGTGATCAAATTGTACATTGCTTTGAAGATGAAGATCCCAAACACTGGGGCTACAGTGTTTGATGATTTGGTTGTTTTTTGCTTCTGTTTTTTTTTTTCTCAATCAATTGTAACATGGGCAAGCAGGATATCCTACTGCTTTCCCCCTGAGCCAGGATGTATCTCAGTGTCCCAGAAAGAAAGGAAGGAGGCAAAGCCCCAGGAAATGTCATGCTATCCTGAAAGCAGAATCACACTGACGTGGGCTGCACTCTCCCTTCCTCTCCGAGAGCTGCTCAGAGGAACTCTAACCTCCAGTTTCCTGAAAAGGAAATGGGATGCACTTGCTCATGCTAATGGGCTACCAGCATTTCTGTCTTTCTCTCTATAGATTCCCCATAGCTGCTTGCTAGGGTCTTTATGGGGTTTGGGGAATTGTGTCTTCTGCATTAAAAAGCGTATGCAGGAATGAAAAGAGGACTTCCTACCTGCCCCCCTCACTTTGTAGCTGGAGACAGATTTGAGGTTCCACAAGGTTCCATGGTGTACATGGGGTCTCACTGCTACTGACAGGGCAGAAACCAGCACGCCACCCCACAAATCTAAGAAAATGAGTTTTCACTCCTTGCCTACTTAAATATCCTTCTCAGTCTCCTACCTGGTTTATTTGACTAGGGCAGGAGAGGGAAAGGAGGCTAAGAAATAAAGATTGATGATGGATTCCCTTTTCCTTGTTTTTCTTCTTTTGACAGACATTGATAAGACTAACTATCCTCCGAGGAAAGTGACCACAGGTATTTAACATAAACCAAAGCCCATGTTTTTCTCTTTTACAATAAAAGTGACAATCCAGACTTTCTCTATGTTACAAAATGCCTTCATCTCAGTACACTAATTGAGGAGCCACATGGCTAATAGCAAACTTTCATGCATATTAAGTGAGAATAGAGAGGGGATAAATATTCAAATATTAAAATCAGCCTGTAAGTGCCTAATGTTCTCAAATTATATGGAAATCATGAAAACAATGGACAGAACACGAAAAGATGGTGGTACATACAAGGTGGTATCCATAGGGAGAAGAAACTTAGGAAGAAGCTGTCAAAGAGATAGGCAGTACATGAGCAAGCCCTGCTCATAAGGCAAAGCACCCTGGGATTCAGAGACCAAACATGGTATTTTCCAGAGAGTGCTGGCGTGTTTATTGCCCAGCTGGCTCTGCCTGGCAGCCTGAAAGCGCCTACCAGCTTTTCCAACTTGGCAGTGCCCCAACATGCAGAAAATGATTACTTTTCTCTTGCTGTAATAATGCTGTCTAGTTCATCAGAGATCCATTTTGTATCTTTTTTTTAGTCCAGTGCATGCTCTTTCCTTCAGCAGAAATTCTATCATGTTTTATATATTTTTAAAAATAATTGATCATTTACTAATGGTAGATATTTCTTTTATGAGAAAGAAAAGAGTTTCCTTAGAATCTCATTATTTAGCTACAGTAAAACTTAAAAAAAAAAACCAAAAACCGTATATGTATAACATGATACATACATGAGTCCAAATGTTTCTCAGGTCACTGGGTCTTAGTAAGACAGCTATGATTTTGTAGTAAAGCCTCATGCTCTGCCATTCATTCATTCACTAACTCATATTCACCTCATATGTATTTATTGAGCATTTACTATGTATTCAATGCATTGAGGCTATAGCAGTTAACAAGGCAGAAAATGGTCTGACTCATAGAGCTAGTGCAAAACAGGCCAAGAGTAAACTCATGTAAATAAGTAAACATGAAAATTCCAGGAAAAGCAGGGACCAGGATGGGGTGGTTGGCTCAGCTTCTCCGAGCTGACCTTTGAGCTAAGAACTGTCTGATGAGAAGAAGCCTATGAAAGTCTGGGGGTGGGGGTGGGGGGTCTACCGAGGGGATGGCCAAGGCAAAGGTCCTGAGGTAAGAACAAGTTTCCCAAATTTAAGGGAAAGAAAGTTACACCAGTGTGGACTGGGCACAATAATATCTCTTGTGGTAAAGAGTAAGTAAGATGATGTGTGCAAAAGAACATGATAAACTACAAACCAATACCGCTGAAAGGTATTATTTGGCAGGAATACTTGTATCATATAAAGAATGTCATTCTGCATCTAAAACGTATTAGGGTGAGATCTATATATTTTAGTGTTAGTCTTAGTCATCTGCAACTCCTAATAAAAAATAGGTTCTTCAAAAGCCCTTTCAAACAGAGATTAGCCCTTCAATTGAAATATGGAACCACATACCTGGAATCCTATTGAGTGTCACCCAGAAATGTTCATCAGGACTGAAAGTATCTTTGGACCACTGGAGCAAGTCAACAGCCCGTGGGTCGTGGAGGACAAAATTGGTAAATTCTCTTGATAGAGCAACATAGGCAGAGCCAAAATAAATGGTGAGGTTATGAGGTGGAGGTGGTTTCAATGCTGTTGTTCTTATGACGTAAGAGAGCTCTTTGCCCAGGTGTTCCCGGTGCACATATTTAGTCCGTCCAATTGCATGAGCTGGGGGCAGCACCCCTGGGGTAATATTTTTCCCTTTAAAGGCTTTCAAATAGTGAACTATTTCCTTATTGGTTTTCAGGGGGAAATCTTGCCCACAGGTGTTGATCACGTACTTCCAGGGAACCTCTGTGGCCACAAGGTCTCTGAGGCAGTTCAGGTCAGCCTGGAGCCTGGAAATCCCACCATAGACAACTGGCTCCATCTTGGAAGCCAGAAAAGCATTGGGAAAGCAGCTCAGTAATTGGCCCACTGCATCTTTAAATTCAGCTGTTGCCTTCTCATCCACGTGAACACAGTAGACATTTTGGGGCATGTAAATTGCCCTGAAGAGCCTTGCAAATGTATCATAATTGTGATGGATGACCATAATATATGCCAAAGGAAATTCAGCTTCTTCTTTAGATAAAGGCGCCGTGATATAGTGGCTTTGGGTCAAGTATTCTTTGCAAGAAGATTTCTCATATATAGTTAGTTTGCTTCTCCACAGGAAAGATGTTTTCCCTTTGATAAAGGATGTGCACACTTGAGTCAGTATCAAAGTCTCTGAGGTATTTAGCTTCTGGGAGCTTTGATCGCCCCCAAAATTGAACACATAGAACACGATAAAAATGATTACACTTGAGACAGGAACTATAAAGAGGAAACGCATCAGTGAAGGCATGCCTCAAAGATGAGCAGAATTTCAAAGACCAGGAAAACCTGTAAATGTTTTCCCAAACTTACTTTTTTCTCTGACTTCTTATTTTGGTACATACTCCAGTAATTCCCACCTGGAAGGAGATGCTGTGAACTTATTCCGTTTCATCCCAGGACTCCAGCTTCTGGCTCTCTCCCCATGCTGATATTAGAAACTGATCTCTCCTCGCTCTCTGCCTCTCTCAAACCTCCTTTGTCTAAATCCCAGGAGCAGGTTGCTTAAGCCCTGCCTTTTCCCCCTCCCTCCAGCTCCCTGTTTGCATCTGCAAGCGATTTTCCTATAGGGTGCAAAAACTCGTAACTCTTTCTTCCCCTGCAGATTTAGTTTCTCATAACATCTCTTCTTTAGTTCCCAGGTTTTTTGTTTTGTTTTTTTTTCCTCCTCTCTTGTTATTTCTGCTCCAGGAGTTAGCACCATGGAAGCCAGAGTTGAAATGATGCGTTCTGGCAGGCGTGCCATTTCCTGCTATTCATCCAGCAGGCAGCTGTACTCGCCCCTGCTGCTTGCATGGCAATGATCTACAACATAATCTCTTTCACTCTTCTAGTGCAATCAGCGGGATAGAGCATAGCCTCCACTCCCAAATATGCTGTTTCAATGAAAAATGATTGAAGTGACAGAATTTAAAATAAAAGATAACCTCATCCATCCAGGCTCCCTTGTGATGCTTTCCAGCCCCTTCCAACTCTTTGCTAAATCAGGAGCTTCCACAAGTCCCAGTCCAGGGAATTGGAAACTGCAGGGAGTCATGGTCCCATACTTGGAACTTAGGTGACAGCCCCTTTCTTCCCACTCCCAGGATCCACCATCGTGCTCATGACAGAATGTTGGGGTCAAATGAACAAGCCCTGAGTGAATCCCCTGATTTGGATGAGATCTTAGAGCTTCACAAGAAAGTACTTGGACCTTGACCACAAATGATGATCAGATTAGGGGATTTTAGGGGTATTTAGGTTTCAACCACCCAGACAACATAAGCTAATGCTCCAGAAGTGTTTTATACCTGCCCAATAAGTCCTATCAATATATGTTGTTTTTCTCTTTTGCAAATATAGTAACTGTTTTGGCTAAGGAGTATCAAGCTCTTTTACTTAGAAGGTTCTTCTCATCTTTAACTTTCATTTTCCACCAGCTATTTTTAAATGACATATAGATTGATGCATTTTATTTCATATGCTCCATAAAATGGCTTCTAAAGCACTAACTCAACTACTACCTTTCCAATTCCCCCCACCTTTTTCTGAACTTAAAATCTCAGAGCTTCCATCCACAGCATTAATTTACAACTGAAACTTAGCCCCCACCCAATCCATGAAGAAATAAAGTCCTTTAACTCTCTCTCCTTTTGAAGTCTTGCCTTTAATGGAATGCATAGAGCAGTATGCCGAATCTTTGCTTTCATCATGGGTGAGAAAACCAATGTTACCCACCCGTGACTCAAAGAACCCCCAAACTCCAACTGAATGACATGCCATTTCCTGAAGAAAAAAAAAAAAGTTCAATCTAATTATTAGTGTCTTCTATGCTGTAGAGCAAAGAGAATGACCCAAAGTCCATGATAAAATTCAATGCCAAGTTCCTCTTTTTCTCATAACACGTTTAAATAGGTTACTGTCTACTCTATCTTGAAAAAACAGAGGGTAATTTCAATAGCTACTCTGGCAAAGCCTTTTGGCTCAGAATAACCATTAAAATATTTGCAATCTGGCAAAGGGTTAAGCAGGCAAATAAATAACTAGGGCAACAAATTTCAGGGAATCTGTTCATATTACGATTTCCAACTGGTCAAGAGCACAAGGGTTCAGCTTTACAGAGGCTTGGAAGACAGACATTAATAATGTTACTAAATTGAGAAGTACAGACACTAGCCAATTAGGAGCTTTCATAATACTTCTGTGTTCAATCCAGCACACCAAATTGCATTGTTTGCATTTCAAAAATATAGCAAAGGAGAACCTCTTTGATCTTGTGGCTGTCCTTGGCCTGACTTCCCCCTACCCTCAAGTTCTAGTATCTAAAAATTCTTAAAGGGGAACTTTTTAAAAGCCACTTATCTACTGCTTAATTGGTACAGTTTCTGTTTGGGGTGATGGAAATTTTGGTAATGGATGGCACTGATGGTACCACAACCTTGTGAATGTAATCAATACCACTAAATTACATATTTGAAAGTGGTTAAAATGGGAAATTTTATGTTGTATATAAGTGGCCACAATAAAAAAAAGTTTAAACCCCCTCCTTTCAAAAAAATAAAGCCACTTATCATATCAGATAGAAGCTGTTACCTGTTCTCTCTCCTTCCTATTAGGTCATACAACCTGCATATTCTGAACAGATTCCTGCATTTTTTTGCTACAAAGACTGAACGGCTCAGCCTTTCTTACCTGGCCTTTTCTTTGGAGCTAAACTGCAGCCAAGGACAAAGCTGACACTTCCCAGTCTGGCCACCGAGCTCTGTCACTCATTTTGGAAGCATTTACTCAGGAACTAGACAATAAATTAGGCTAGACATGTTTTCTCTCCCGTGGGGCCATCTCCAAGGCTTTGCCTCTATTGCATTGAGAAGTCTTCATTTTGTGTGCATTATTTAAGAATTTTGTCAATGATGGAGCTGTGCAGAACAAAGCTCAATAATGAAGAAGGTGCATCTTTCATTTGAAATGGAGGATGACTTAGAATCTCAATGATATAAAAACACTCAAAGGGGCGAAAGACTTTCCTCCTACACATGCTCAGCACCCCTCGGTTTTCCTGAGAGAGGGGGCAAGGCAGCACTTAACTGACTCTGCAAGACCTAAAGCAAAGCTTGTCGAAGGGAGCTGAGCAACACTGCAAGTTTGCTGCTTGTCAGGTAAGTCAAACCTGAGAGGGAGGCAGCTAGTCATAAAACACCTTGCCTGTTAACTGTGCTAAAAAAAAAACAACTTAGAACTTGATTTTATTGGCAAAGGACCACCATCAAAAGTCTTGAGGTAAAAAGCTCTCCCAGGCAATGCTTGCCAACTAGAGGAGGAACAAAAATCTTGGTTGGATATTACATGTCAGTCCATAAATGCATAATATACTCTTTAGTAGTAGTAATAATAAATTTAAATAAAGTATTTAAACTATGAGGTAAAGGTGTGAATGACGTCTTCATTAACAATGTTTCCTAGAAATAACTCCAAGGCTTCAAATGAGGGTTTAGTCCTATAGATATACACAGACTATCATTTAATTTCTTCTTTTTTTAAAAAAATAAAGAAATAAAGATAGAAGGAGAAGGATTTAAAGTTCCAAGGAACTTTAATGGTTTCTTGGATCCATTAATGGCTCATTAATTCCAAGAATTAATGGTATGGGAATTAGTAGAAAGTTTAGACTTATTTTTCCATTCCCTCAACCCATGATACCTTGATATATAGAAGTATGTACATTACCTTATAATTACATGATTATATGTGTGTTAAATGAATCAATGAATGGCCTCCACATTCCCATGATTCCTTGTGCCCATGAGCAAATGCATTTAACTAGAACTGGGAACATAGCGACTGCCATTTTTTTATTTTGACAAAAATTCTCACCAGATTGATTAAATGACATTAAAACACACACACACAACTTCTAATAGTACTTCTGAGGAAACCGCACAAAATGTGTTTTCTCTTGTTCATCAGGAAAGGGTTGCCCATTAACTTCCACAACACAACTAACATGGCATGGTGCAAAAACTCAGGTTTGACAGTCACTCTTCGACCTTTAACTGATTGTGATTTTATGCTCCCTCCTGCCTCATCTTTAAAAAAGGATATTTTCTATGGCCCCTTCTAGCTAAAGCAGGCTACATTTCAGTATGTGTAAGATGGGCCACTAGGCACAGTGGCAGAATCCAAGAAGGGTGGGGGTGGGGGTGAGACATGGTTTCTGCTCTAAAGGAGATTGTGTATCAGCTGAAACTATAGTGGCCCAAACAAGAAAGGCTAAGATCAGTTCCAAATAAGGGGAAATATACTAAATATGGAGCTCAGAGGAGAAAAAGATCCCTGCAGCCGGGACGGTTAAAAGGGCTGCCAGATGGTTTGTTTTATTTATTTTTTTAAAATTTTTATTTTTTATTTAATATTTTTTAGGAGGTACTGGGAATTGAACCCAGGACCTTGTCCATGGAAAGCAGGCACTCAACCACTGAGCTATACCTGCTCTCCTTGTTTTAGACACTCTGAGAGTAGGAGGAAGGCATTCCAGTTGGAGAAATTGCAAGAAAGAACAAGAGCACAGAAGTGAGAGAGCTCAACATGGAGAGCTGTAAATCTAGAACATCCGTGTTATAGCAGCAGATAAAGTCTTTCAAATCGGTAAACTACAATCTCAAAGTACAGTCATGGTTAGATCGTGAGCATCAGGAGAGGAGGGACTTTGCCTCCTATTTACCTACTGCATCCCCAGCAACTGAAGACAGCCCGGCACACATGGCTTCTTCAGCGTTTATTGAATGGGTCCAGAATCATATGGGCATTTGGAAAGTGCAATTTTCAACTAGGAAAAGAGAAAGCATTGAAACCCATGTTTGGCCAATGTTTTCATTTTTATTCTAGAACAATCCAGGCTAGGAGAGACCTCTGTGATTTCTTTTAATCAGACACCTAGTTATCCAGTGTCTGTACTAATAGTACAGTCTTGCTGTACTAGTACTGCTATTTTTTTCTCTTCTGGCCCAGCATAAGCCTACATAGAGACCTAACTATAAAAGCAATACATGGGGGAAGCAGATGTGGCTCAAGTGGTTGGGCTCCCGTTTACCATATGGGAGGCGCCGGGTTCAATTCCTAGGCCTCCTGGTGAAGGCAAGCCGGCCCTTGTGGCACGGTGAGCTGGCACAGCAAGATGATGCAACAAAGGAAGACAAGCAAGCACAGAAAAATGCACAGCAAAATGAACACAGCGAGCAAGGAGGGGATAAATAAATAAAAATAAAATAAATCTTTACCAAAAAAAAAAAAAAAGCAATACATCGGCACTGCCTCTGTACACACTTCCTCATTCATCTTTCCCCTGTTTAATTGCATGAACGAATGCAAAGTTCATTATATTTTCATAATTGTTCTGGGACTTGTTTTTCCATTCCCAATTAGCTGCTGTCCTTTAACTGGAAAAGAACTTGAGGGGACACAGGTTTGAACAGAAACATTACATTTGCAAAGCAAAGTATTAGCAAAAAGTTTTCTGAAGCAGGCTTGAGAGGCTAAGCTATGCTGACAAAGAATGTTAGGTCAATGAGATGAGAGTCTATCAATTCTTGGGCTTGCTGATGACTTCTTTGGGAAGGCATTTTTGTGTGGTTTGCTTTATTATGGAAAGAGGTCAAATGACTCTGGAATTCATTCTTAGTTATATGACACAGGGATTTGTTTTTTTCCCTTAAACTAAGAGCAATTCAAGGAGAAAATAGAGGATAGTGACAATCCAATTCACTTTGGACAGCCAATTAAGTTATTCTCTTCTATGTGGCCAGATGATTTATAAATGGAGCCCTTTTTGGTTTTCAATGGTGATGATGATGAAGATAAAGAAAAGGAGAAAAGAGACATTTCTAAAGTACACCTTTAACTAAAACAACAATTCTCCCATAACTGAGGAGCCTTCCAATGGGGTTCACTGGGGAAAATCCACCTTCTCCTGGGACCCAATCATTTTACTTTCTGTACCATTCATCTAATTAGCAACAGAAGTTGTTGTCTAGATCACAGAACCCAAAGCATTACTTCAAACTCTCATGTCAGAGGGAGAAAACCTTTAGTATGTAGAATTTTAAAGACCCAGGGGACTAGTCCAGAAGTTGGTCATGCTAGACCATGTCATCCCAGCATGAGCTGAAGTGAGCTGCACTTGATTTTGGTGCAGCAAAGATATCATGGAAACACTTCCTGGATGCTGAATGATGCAAATGCTTGCAGAAGACAGTACACAGAGTGCTCAAATATGCAAATGTTAAAGTGCAGGCAGTTAGACAGCAATCTTCTGGTAGCACACATTTAGCAATTAAGAATATGAAGAACCTGAAATTTGGGGGCTTAGAAAATGAAAAACAAGTTGTCAAAAATAAGACACAGTTGCGAAGTGGGTGTAGCTCGGTGGTTGAGCACCTGCTTCCCATGTACAAGGTCCCAGGTTCCATCCCTGTTACCTCCTAAAAAAAGAAAAAAACGTCACAGCCAATTAACATTTCATGAAGGAATTTACCACTGAATTTACATGTGGAACTTAATTGCTTAATCTGGAGAGAGTAAGAGACTCTTTACGAAAATATTTGTTTCTAGAAGTATTCAGTCAAATCAGCCGTGTCTATAGCTTGGGGATAAGGATGGTCCAAATTTTAGTTTAACATCAAGTTGCCTCAAGGGGGTGCTAGAATACAGGTTGTAGGGTCCCTATTCCCAGAGATTACATTCAGTAGGTCTGGGGTGGGGTTCAATCATTTGCAGTTCTAACAAGGTCCCAGAAAATGCTGCTGCCACTGGTCCAGGGATCGAACTTTTAGAACCAATGAACCAGATACCAAAATCCCCATGGTCTCACTTGATCTGCTTTCCTATAAATAAGCAATATAGTATAAATTAAAACAATGTTTCAGGAAACATGGTACAATTTGGAAACATTTAATAAAAATGAACTCAAATGTGGATATCCATTCCTTAGAGCAACTGATATTTACCATAGAAAGCTAATTTGTGCCCCTAAGAAGAAGGGAAGAAGATGGATATATAGAAAACATGTTGGTGCTGTTATTTAAATGAGATCAACCCTAGAATCCAGTCTTCCTGACCCATACATGGTCTCTAATTTACTGTACACACCTACCATGCCTGTGCACAATCCCAGTCCTTCACAAAATATGGAACAGGGTTACTTAACAACAAACACTGATGTACTGAGTATCGTGTGTGCTACAACCCTGCAACCTGAATTAAAGGAGAGTGGAGGGCAGGGGTACACAAAACAAAACAGAAAATACCAACTATTGGTGAAGAATTGGAGCAACTGGAACGCTCATGTACAACTGGTGAAAATGTAAATTGGTAAAACTTTGGAAAACTGGCAGTATCTGCTAAATCTGAACATACGGGTACCCTATGTCCCAGCAACTCCATTCCCAGGTATTTACTCAAACTAATGCACAGATATTTATCAAAGGATATAGACTACAATATTCATTGCAAACATGTTTATATTAGACCTAAAATGGAAACTACCCAAAAGCCCATCAACAATTACTATACAACTGGGTCTCTTGGCCTCGGTACTAAGGACATTTTGGCCTTGATAATTTTTTTTGTAGGGGGCTGTCCTATGCACTACAGGATATTTAGCAGCCTCCCTGGCCTCTTCCCACTAGATGCCAATAGCACCCCTTGCCCCCCTCCCCAGTTTATTATATTATATTTTATTTATTAGAGAAATTGTGGGTTTACAGAACAATCATGCATAAAATACAGAATTCCCAAATACCTATTTTTAACACTTTACATTGGTGTGGAACATTTGTTACACACACACACACACCAATTTTGACAACCAAAAATATCTCTAGATATTGCTAAATGTTCCCTTGGGGGCAAAACTTTCCCACCCACCTCACACACATCCCCTCCCCTGTTGTAAACTATTCCTACAGAGCATTGAGATTGGACAAAATACAACTGTGTGCCTCGAAAAAGGTGAATCTCACAAACATAAAGTTGAATAAAAATAAGACAGGAAAAAAAAGTACATGTTGTATATTGTATATTTCCACTTACAAAAAGGTAAAAGTCATCTAGGCTGTTAGACATCAGGGTAGTGGCTGAGATGCTGGTCGCATTCTGTGTCTTGACGCTGGTTATATATGTTCCAGTTTAAGTTTACCAGACCGAACACTAATGAAATCTGCAATTTTCTATGTTATACAATACTTCATCAACAGAAGGAGGGAAGGGAGGGAGGGAAGAAGGGAGGGGAGAGAGGAGACAGGGCCAGAGATAAGTCATGGTCCTTCTCCCAGTGTGGCAGTTTGAGATTATTTTATGAATCCCAAAAAGTGAAAGACTACATTTGTAAACTATTCTATTCCTCTGGGTATGATTACCCGTTAAAATTGCTGTAGGACTTTTTATTGCTGGGTCTGATATAAACAGACTCACATAGAAAGACACAGGAAGAGAGAGCTCTGTCGTTTTTTATCCTGCCATGTGGTACAGAAAGGAGAGACTTAAACAGCTGAGGCCCTGGGAAGAGATGAGCCATTTGCCTGATAGCTTACAGCTGAACTTGGGAAGAGACTGGAACAACTGAGACTGATTTGGAGGCTGTATTAGTCAGCCAAAGGGGTACTGATGCAAAATACCAGAAATCGGTTGGTTTTTATAAAGGGTATTTGTTTGGGGTAGAAGCTTACAGTTACCAGGCCACAAAGCATAAGTTACTTCCCTCACCAAAGTCTATTGCCACGTGTTGGAGCGAGATGGCTGCTGACGTTTGCCAGGGTTCAGGCTTCTTGGGTTCCTCTCTTCCCGGGGCTGCATTTCTTTCCCGGCTCAGCTCCTCTGTTTCCTCCACAAGGTCAGCTGTAGACTATGAGGCTCTCTAGGCTTTGCCTCTCTCCGCAAGGCCAGCTGTAGACTCTCAGGCGAACGGCTTGTCTCTTCCTGGGGCTTCTATCCTTCTTCACCAACAAGCTCCTCTGTGTGTTTGCTTCCCCAGGCTCCAGCATTAAAACTCCAACATCAAAACTCCAACTCAAAAACTCCAACTCTGTCCTTTGCCATGTCTTTTATCTTGGAGACCCCACCCACCACAGGGCGGGGCTCAACTCACAGAAAAATGCACAGCAAAATGGCCCAATCAAAGCCCTAATCATAACATAATCATGCCCAGATGAACAGACCAGTTTACAAGCAAAATCCAATATCTATTTTTGGAATTCATAACTATATCAAACTGCCAAACTGCTACAGAGGCCCAGGAAGAAACAAGCCCTATACCAGGAGAGAGAGGACTACAGAATCATTTAACCACAAAGCCCCAAGAGACTGTACCCACGGAGCAGCCTAAAAGGAAAGGGTGAGCCCAGAGGGGAATGCTGAAACCTGGGCAGAGAAAGGCGGCCATCTTGCTTCACCACATGACAACACACCTGGATCAACAGTACCTGATTGTGGCGAGAAAGCATCTCCGGTAGTGCCTCAGTTTGGACTTTTCATGACCTTGGAACTTAAGTTTTTACCAAAATACCCTTTATAAAAGCCAACAGATTTCTGGTACTTTGCATCGGCAGCCCTTTGGCAAACTAAAAGACCCAGCAAAACTATTCAAGGAGAGTTGGGATCAGGAGTTCCTCTTGAATAAATATTTATGGATATCACTTATGGTCAAATACTCTCCAGTACCACATGCCAGAGCCCACATCACATCTTCCTTAAACAGACTCTAACTGCTCAGTTAAACTAACTCTGGTTCCTGTCACTCAGCCACCTTCAGCCATGGCCCCACCATCTCTCCTTCCTGCCAGTGAACAGCATCCAGGAAAGAAGGAACCATGAGAAAGCAGGAGGTTAAAACTTCCTGTTCAAACTCAAGTCAAAAACCTGCTCTGATCTTCACCACAGAACTGTGTGCCAGCCCTTAAGGTACCCGCAATCTGGAACATACAAGGACAGGTGGGGGGGAGGAGTAGCAACTACTGGCAAGCAGAACCTAAATTATATCAGAGAATCAAGAAGCATGAAGGAGGACGCCGGTAACTGGCAGCCGGGGCTAGAATCATCTCCACTTGTCTGATGAGGGAACTGGTTTTTGGGGATTGAACCATGCCCCCACAAAAGACATGCTCAAAGCTTCATCTGCACTCCTGTGGGTGTGCACCCCTTTGTATATAGGACCTTTGAAGATGCTGTTATGAAAGTGTGGAACCCATTTGTGAAAAGGATCGTCAAAGATTCTATTTAGATGAATAGAGGAGGGGCCTTAATCCATATGACTGGAGCCCTAATAAGGCAGGAAATTCGGACACAGTCAGCCAGGAGAATCCAAGGAGACAGAGCGCCACGTGATGGAGGCAGAGAAGCTGAGTAACCCTAAGTATTGCAGCAAGCCAGCATGAAAATGCCATGGACTCCGGGAAAAAGCATGGCCCGTCGAGACCTTGATTTTGGACTTCCAGCCTCCAAACTATGATCTAATAAATTGCTGTTATTGAAGCCAACCCTTGGTGTGCTATCTGTCATAGCAGCTCTGGCAAACTAAGACAGTGGTCCTGGCTCAAGGTCATTCTGCTCGGAGGGAGCAGCTTCACTCCAGAGTCCTTGCCGTTGGCACTGTGCCATCTTGTGCTCTTTCTGGAAGGCTCTGGAATGTCTTGGAGTCAGTGCCCAGATCTGTTTCAAGGTGAAATGATGAGAAATAAGGAGAGTTGTGTCTACTTTCAGTAAGACACCCATGTTCCTCCTTCCAATGCTCTTTTCTGTTCCCTTTAATTTAACCCACCAACAAATATTTATTGATAATGCACCTAGGCCTGAAGCACTATTATCTTTCTTTTCCTTTCTCTCCAACTCCTTTTCTTTATTGCTCAGAAAACCATTCCTGGACAAATCTTTTCCTTATGGCTCCTATTATGATTGACTTCCAAATCCTTCTCCCTAGCCCCTCTTCAGATTACCACAATTTTGCAAGTTCTGGCCAGTCACAAGCAGGAGGGGTGATCCAGGACATACTGGTTCCAGGCTGAATTGCATTCCCGAGGTCTGCACATGAACTAATAATTAACGAGGCACCTGAAAATATCTCAAGGGATGAAGTAACCATAGGCTGTCATGACCTTGCTGCAGAGAATAATTCACCAAGGTCAAAGTCTTTCTTCCTCTGCACCAACTTTGTGTAAAATCAGGTACTCAGATCTCGTCCTCAGTCTTCCTAGATGCCCACCCCTTCACAGTCCGAATACCTGCTTTCAGACCAATTTCGCTAAGTTCTATTTTTTTTTTAACCTTTCTTTTCATACAAAATTTAGGTGTGAGGTGACCCAGAACACTGGAGAGTATACTCTAGTGCTGTGGTTGAACTAGATGACAAGATGATTGACAGGAATTTAATATGCTATTAAAAGAATTCCATCAGAAGAAGTTACTAGTTATACCGAGACAACATATGACCAGAAAAGTTGAATAATTGTGCCAAGGAGTTTTCATTTTGCTTTTCAGATTTCCATTATATTCAGCTGGGCTGCAGAAAGCAATATGCAAGGAATGGGTTGGCTTTCACAATGGGGGTTTGTTAGTTTATAAGCTTACAGTTCTGAGGACATGAAAGTGTCCAAATCAAGGCATCATCAGGTGATATTTTCTTCCCAAAGACCATCTGCTGGCAATCCTGAATTCCTCTGTCACATGGCAAGACACATGGCGGTGTGCTCCTGGTTTCTCCCTTCTCTTCTAGTTTCTAGATTTCATGGCTTTCTCTAGCTTTCTCTCTCCTCTCTCTCCCTCCCTCTCTCTCTCTCTTTCTCTCTCTCTCTATCTCTCTTTCTTCATCCCATTTATAGTGCTCCATCAAGAGGATTAAGACCTACCCTGGGTCATGCCCTAACTGAAGTAACCGAATCAAAAATCCTACCTGCAATAGGTTTATATCTACAGGAATGGATTAGCTCTAAGGACATGATTTTCTGGGGTCTATCCAGCTTCAAACCATCACAATCTCCTTCCCTCTCACGTCCATCTTGTAAGAAGGCTGACCTTCTGGTTGGCTCAGGCTCTGATTGGGTTTGCCAATGAAGTGGGAAGAGAGGGGTCAGGTTATTTGCCCCCAGCTCCTTTCTTGCTAGTCACAGCAGGAAAGCTGTGTCCTTTGATCAAAGTTCAAAAGTCACAGTTCCTCTCAAGGGGCCCTTGTCCACAGTACTTTTTCTAGCCATTTTCCCCTTCAGGCCTAAGAATGCTATCAGTTCCTCTATTACTGGTCCTGGGTATTGCAATATCCATTCCACTCTGCTCATTTTTAAAGATAGTCCTGTTCTTAAACCCTTAATTTGATGTGCCATATGTTTCCTCCTGGGATCCTGGACCGACACCATAATAAAAATGACACTGACAGAGTACTTGCAATGTGCCTGGTGTTTGGTCAATATTTTAAGGAGATTATCATTTAATGCTCACAACAACCCTGTGAAGTAGGCACAATGGTTATCCTCATTTTATAGATGAGCAAATGAGACATAAAGAGGTCCACTCCATCACCCAAGATCATGAAGTCAGGTAGCACCAGAGCTGGACTTTTGTTAGAGTCCAAAGACAATAGCTTAACTGCCTCCCAACACAAATAGATTTTTCAAGTTATCAAAATTCACGAAGAGCTCCTTCTCTTTGCCCAGGGGCCATGGCCATGGCTGGTGGGAGATGGAGTCAGTATATCTTGGGGCTGGGACTTTGGCCAAGCACTGCTGGAAAGACTGGTTACATAGAGTGGGAATGAGAAAATGAGTGAAGATATTGAGGCGAAAGGGAGCCAGGCTTCCCACTGATGGAGAAGGACGTTAAAATATGGAAAGAATAAACCTCGTGTTGCTGGACTGGAATTGGAGATATCAGCGAACATGTGATGTTTAACATATATTTTAAAAACAGAAATATAAAAGTATATGTGCATGTGAATGTGTGTGTAAGACAGCTTGTGAGTTTGTGTGTCTTTGAGGGTACATGTGTGAGTGTAAGCATGTACCATGTGTAAGTACCTTATGTGTATACATGCATATATTTTTTTCCTAGGGCTGACCCCTGAAAGGGTCTAGAAGTTATGTAATAACACTCTTTCAACAATGAGCATTTCTAGTGGCCAGATCTTGGTTTCTAGATACCATTCTTTACTTATCAGAATCAGAGATTTGGGGAGAAAATGGCTGACTCCAAGATTGAAGTTGGTTAAGTACCAGATCAGTTTAGGACATTTTACTGTGCCAGAGAGTAAAGAAGTGCTCAAAGAATGATAGGGACATGTTGAAAGGATACAGGTTCAACTTGAAGGAGCTCCCACTGGTCAAGTCTGGGAAAATTTGTGCAGCCAAATAAGGAATAGTAGTAATAAGTTCTAAATGTTGAGTAAAATATGAATCTACATCCATAGAGATATAAATAAACAAACAAATGGGGAGAAGGGAAAGTTTTATCTTATCGTCAGACATCAACTAATAAATGTAGAGGAAGGATAGAATTAGAAAATTCATGATTTGGCAACCATCACAGTAATAACTGACTGAGCTAGGCAAGAATCATCGATGAAGGGTGTTTTAGTTTGCTGGGCTACCAGAATGCAGTATACCAGAAATGGGTGGCTTTTACAATGGGTATTTAAAAGCTTACAGTTTCAAGGCTGAGGAAAATGTCCAAAATCAAGGCTTCATCAGGCTATACTTTTTCTCCCCAAAGACCAGCTGTTGGGGATCCTGGAATCCTCTCTCACATGGCAAGACACATGGAGGCATCTACTATGGCTCTGCCTCCTCTTCCAAGCTTCCTTGTCTTCAGCTTCCTGCTTCGTGGCTTTCTCGCTGCTTCTTTGTTCCATTTATTTCAGCTTCTGCCTTCCGGGGCTTTCTCTCTCAACTTGGGGGTTTCTCTCTGAGCTCCGTATGTTCCTGCAGCTCCCTCTATCATATTCATCCATTTATAAAGGACTCCAGTTAAGAGGATTAAGACCCACCCTGGGTCATGCCTTTCTGAAGTAATCTAATCAAACGGTCCCACCTACGATAGGTTTACATCCACAGGAATGGACCAGTTTCAAGAACATGATTTTCTGGGGTACATTCAAGTATCAAACTATGACAGTGGGTAAAACTGGGGAGTGAAGAACAGGATATCTAAAGAATCTCAAAGTGTCTTCCCACAAAAATACTTACTAATTTCTTAGTCATAAATATAAAATTAATTAATTTTACAGTGTAGAGATTTGACAGGCAACATCTTCACCAACGGGTAAAAGTTAACATCATCACTATCAGGACAAATTGACAGTGTGCGCCTTCACACTATAACTTCTGCAGCATCTCTAGCCAAAAGGAAGAACCTGAATCTAATGACAAGGAAGCAGATGGGCACTCTTCAACAGTGACAACAAGACTGCGAGAGAGAAAGACTGAGGAACTGTCCTAAGTTAGAGGAGAAGAAAGAGATTTGACAGCTGAGGCTAGCAGGTAATCCTCGCTCTGGTTCTAGATTTGTGAAGGACATTATTTGTTCCAATGCTGGATTTTGGAATGGGATCTGAGGATTAACCAGTAAAGGTGTGTATCATTTGATGATAGTACTATGGTTATGTAGGAGAGCGTCTTTGTTGTGAGGAAATATGCTCTCAAATAATGAGACATCACTTCTGCAATTACAAATGCTTCCAGAAAATATATAAGTAAATAAGTATAAGCTAGTGGGAGGCGATATGAATATAAGGTAAATGTGGTAATATGATGAGGTGAAGTTTCTGGATGAGGGGTTTAGGAGAAGTCTTTATTCTATAATTTTAAGTATAGTAAGTTTGAAATTAATTTAAAAATAAAAGGTTAAGGTAGAAACAGCCCAGGAATCCAGAGACAGATTTGAATGGCTAAACAAAATATGGTGAATACATACAATGGAATATTACCCAGTCATAAAAAGGAATGAAGTTCTGGTTCATGTGACAACATGGATGAACCTTGAAGTCATTATGTTTAGTGAAATAAGCCAGATGCAAGATGACAAATATTGTATGATTCTACTCTAGAATACAAATTTATAGAGACAAAGTGGATTAGCGGTTACCAGAGACTGGGGGGAGGGGAAAGGGGGAGTAATTGCTTAATGAATACAGTTTCTGTTTGGGGTCCTGAAAAAGTCTTGGTGATGGATGGTGACGGTGGTGGTGACGTTGTGAATGTAATTTATGCCACTGAAGAGGAATTCACCTAGAAATGGCTAAAATAGGAAAGATTGTGTTACATAGTTACATTTTTTAAAAAGGGTTAACAACTCATTAAGTTTTAAAATAATTTATAGATATTCAAAGAGCAGTATTTTCATTAAATCAATTGTTTAAGCAGCAGGAAAGGAAGTAAGTATGGCGGATCAGAGTGATCAGGGATTGGAGTCAAACCCGGATTAAGCCATTTTACCTTCTTGAACCTCAGTTTCCTCATATGCAAATTGGAGATAATAATAGCTATCTCCCTCAGAGATTTCTGGGAGGTTTAAATGACATAAAGCATCCATGTTAGCCTTTCTCCTCTCTCCTTAAGAAAACATTTGCTCTACAGAATTTCTTCATTGGAGAAAATTTATTTTACCTGTACCAACAGAACAGTACTGGTGGTAGAGTCCTCTAGGATGTGGAAATAGTCCCATTTTACCGACTTAACATAAGCCAGTTGCTAACACGTTTCTATCTAAAGATGGACACACTATTACGAGATTCAGCTCTTCCCTGTGTTTTGGGTCCAGATGAAAGCTTTGTCCCTCTGAGATTCTGAAATCTAGTTATCAGTGTGGGATGGTATTATGAATTGAATTGTCTGTCCCCCAAAAGACATCTCCAAATCCTAACCCCAGTCCCATGAATGTGACCTTATTTGGAAATATGCTCTTTAAAGATGTCATTAGTTAAGATGAGGCCAAACGGGATTAGGGTGTCCTTATAGGGCAGGAAATTTGGGCACAGTGGGAGACAGAGACACACCCCTATGAGGGAGGCAGAGATTAAGTCATGCCATGAACTGCCAGCCTCCACCAGCACCCTACAGACTTCCGAGGACGCATGGCTCTGCTGACACCTTGACCTGGGACTTCCGGCATCCAGAACCGTGAGACAATAACTTTCTGTTGTTTTAAGCCACTCTGTTTGTGGGACTTTGTTACGGCAACCCCAGGAAACTGAAACAAATGGTAAACGAAAGAAGGGCTTTTCAACGATTTTCACACCATGACACATATTGAAAACAATCATTCGGCATCTGTAAATAAAAGGAGACAAGGCTGCTCTCAGCCAGAGCTGTCCGGCCAAGGGCCTCGTCTGCCAGGCATGTTGCTGAGATGGATATGTGGCCAATCTGGAACACGTTCCTGCACAGGCACTGGCTGGGAAGCCCAGCAGTAAGGGACCATGTATAGCCATTACAGGAAACAGCTTGAGAACCAGTGCCCCACTCACTCTGGAAAACGACTGAACTGTGTCCAGCTGCACTCAGAATCGAGCCATGCTGGACCATGGACGTTTTATTTTCCAGCCCCACACCTTGCCAGCAGTGACCTATCATTGCAATTAATTTTACTGCTAAACCTGCCTTTGCATTGATCGCTTTTCTTCTCCTGTATTAAGCTTCCCTTTTATTTCTTTGAAGCTCGAAACCAAGGAGAGCCTTAAACCACATCGAGCTCCTAGCTTTTGCCTGATTCTTGGGTCCGAGGAGTCTCACAGAGCAAGGCTGAGCCCTGTAAAGTCACAGGAGCTGCTGAAAGCAGCTGCACACAGGTCTCGGAATGGAAAAATTCTAGAAGGGTGTCTGATATACTCATTGTAAAAATGGTTATGGTTTCTCACCAAGGCTGGAAGGAGGTTAGGGTTGCAAAGATTATAGGAATTTGATGTTCTCTTCATTCCTAATAAGGAGAAAACTAAAAAGACACACATTTAATCCTCAGAGGACAAAACAAATGATTGTGAAACCCCGTCAGAAACTGCCCTACATTTGTCACGCCCAGGAACACAAACTTCGTACTTAGGGCAGGAAAAATCAATAAGGAAGCCTGAATTAGGCTGATCTAATGTGGTTTAAATGAAGCCCCTCCTAACTCTCTGAGTGGTCAAATATAAACAGCACCCAGACAAACGTGCAGATAGAGACTTGGAGACCACGGCCGAGAGGCAATGAAATGGAAGAAATAAAAATAAAACCATAAAACCACTACACTACAAACCCTTGATCCCACTTCAGAGCTGGGAGGAAAGGGACATAGATTAGAGATACGGGACCAGGTTTTATCAAAAAGGAAGGAATTGCAGCCATTTGGTTCTTAAAAGGAAGGGAGAAATATGGTTTCCATAAAAATCACAGAAAAAAGGATTAAATCATAGTAACTAGATAATTAAAAAAAAAAAAGATATTGCCCTAATAGTTTTTTTTTTCTTGTATTTTGTCCCATTTTATTTGCGTTTTTAAATGAGTCTTAGCTAATTGGCCAGAAGATCCAGGAATTAGAAATGTAAATTAGCATTTTGGTTATGCACTGTGTCCTTAATTCAATGTTGGACAATTTCATCTCCCAATATACCCCATTTTCAAAACAAATTTAATCACCTCGACTCCAGTACTTCCTAGCTATGTGTTCTTGGGCAATAACACAAACTTTCCACACTGCAGTGGCCTCCTCTATATAAAATAGGGACAACAGCAATACCTAGACTCAAAGAAATAATGTCCATAGAAGATAAAGCAAAGGCCATTAGGTGCATGAAAAGATGTTCAGCACCATTAGTCATTAGGGAAATGTAAAGCAAAACCACACCAATGTGGAAATTCTCTTATGGGTTTTGTATTATTTTTGTAATTGTCCTTTAAAAATATTTCAAAATAAAAAGTTAAAAAAGGACCCACAATGAGATACCACTTCACACCCACGTGGATGGCTATATTCAGAAAGACTGAATGACAAGTGTGGGTGAGGAGGTGGAAAAATTGGAACCCTCATAGAACGCCAGGGTTGGGAGTATGAAATGGTGCAGCCTCTTTGGAAAACAGCTTAGCAGTACCTTAAAATGTTAGCCATAAGGGAAACAGATGTGGCTCAAGCGATTGAGCACCAGCCTACCACATGGGAGGTCCCAGGTTCAGTTCCCGGTGCCTCCTGAAGAAGACCAGTAAGACAGTGAGCTGATGCGATGGGCTGGTGTGGCGAGCTGACATAACAAGATGACGCAACAAGAGACACAAGGACGAAAACATAATGAGAGACACAACAAAGCAGGGAGCAGAGGTGACTCAGGCGATTATACTTCTTCCGCCCACATAGGAAGTCCCTGGTTTGGTTCCTGGTGCCTCCTAAAAAAAAGAAGACCAGTGCACAACAGACACAGCAAATGCAAACAACGAGGGGGGTGGGGGGAAATAAATAAAAGGAATAAATCTTAAAAAAAAAAAATGTTAGCCATAGTTACCACATGGCCAAGCAATTCCACTCCTAGGCCTCCACCCAGGGGAAATGGAGACAGGCATCGACACAAAGGTTTCTCTGGGAATGCTCATAGCAGCGTTGTTCATAATAGCCAAAAAGTAGAAACAAGCCATGTATCTGTCACCTGGTGAATGGATAAGCAAAAGGTGGGTATAGCCATAGAATGGAACACTACACGGCAAAAACAAACAAACAAAAAACCATAACAATGAAGTGCCAATACAGGCTACAACATGGATGAACCTCAAAAACATGACACTAAGTGAAAGAAGTTAGACATGAAAAAAATGCAGACTGCATGATTCGATTTATATGAACTATCCAGAGGGAGAGTAGGGGCTAGAGGTGGAAATGGGAAGTGACTTTAAATGGGCATGAGGTTTCTTTTGAGGTGATAAAAATGTGCTCAAATTGGATTATAGGAATGGTTGCACAACTCTACATAAATGAATAACTAAAAATCCTTGAATTGTACACTTGAAACAGGTGAATTTTATGGTATGCATATTATACCTCAATTTTGCGGTACATAAATGTCACAGATAAACTAAGGCACTTAAAACAGTTTTGCTAAGTGTATTTGGGCAACAAATGATTTGCGAATCCGGCAGCGCCAACCCATATGTGGTAAGGCCCTCCACCAAGGCAGCGCAAAGGGTGCGCTTACACAGGGCCTGCGTCAAAACAAGTGAGGAAGTGTTCTGAGTGGCTGACGTTAAGTGTCCATTTTACACGGGGGGGGGGTGGATTTACAATGTGGGGTGCAGATACACATTGATGAGTATGGTATGCTTGGCCATTCTGGTAATTTCTTCTCTACTGGTTTATTACCAGGTGCTGCTTATCTGCAATTCCGTAGGGTATAATCCATTGTTGCATTTTCTGGGAAAGTCCCTGCAGGTCAATTGCTTGTCTTCTGGGAAATCCTTTCTCA
>JAQZBX010040951.1:0-22507 GCA_029593785.1 Cabassous unicinctus | reverse complement strand
AAAAAAAAAAAAAAAAAGAATTAGTCACGCAGTAGCTCTTGCCCTGTGCACATCCCATTGTGGTCTTAGCTTCTATAGTCATTTTGTGAATTTTTGCATTTTTTTTCTCATCATGGGTCCTAAGAAAATGAACAGTGCTAGCGCTGAACAGAAAAGAAAATTACTTCACACCACCATTGAGCAAAAAAGAAAAATAAATATGAGAGCAGTATTCCCATTACTAATCTTGCTAGGGAATATGGTATGCCTAGAACAACGGTCTCTGCCATCATTAAGAACAAAGAAGCCATAAAAAAGGCTGATATTGTGAAAGAAGTTAAAGCAGTAACAAAGCAGCGTTCCCAAACACTCAAGGAAGTTGGAAAGCTGTTACTAATTTGGGTAAACAAGAAGCAGTTAGCGGGCAACAGTGTGTTGGAAGCCATGATATGTGGAAAAGCAAAAGTGTTGTTTGCCGATCTTTTGTAAAACAAACCGGAACTAAGTGATGAGAGTGTTAAGTTTTAAGGTCAGCCATGGCTGGTTTGATAATTTTAAAAAGAAGACTGGCATGAATTTGGCATGGAAGAATTTGTGGCCAGAAGCTGAGACTCAGAGAGACTTCAAAGGGTTTGAGGCTGACCCCAAGCCTGCAGGTGCAGAGGGTGCAGTTGTGCAGAATATTGTATCTTTGGGCCAATCCGTGGGTCTGGAGGTCGATGCTGCTGAAGTGGAGGAGTTAGTGGAGGAACATGGTGACGAGCTCAGCACTGAGGAGCTGCAGGAACCACAGAAGGAGCAGCAACAAGAGGGGGCTGAAGAGATTTCTTCAGGTGAGGAGGAGATAAGGAGGCTGTCCCAGTTCCTTGATGAAAGAAATGTCTGCAAAATGGGCAGAAGTTCAAAACTTTGTGGAGAAGTACCATCCAGACAAAGCTCTGACAAGCGGAAATGTGAATTTATTGAATGACCAAACAATTTCACACTTTCGAGAAATCCCTAAAAGAAGACAGAAGCAGTCCTCATTGGATACGTTTTTAGTGAAGGTGACAAAGGGTGTGTCAGAGCCTGTGGTGCAAGTTGGAAAAAGGCAGAAAAGAGAAAGAACCTCAAGTGCAAGTACCTTATGTTCTATTGGAGGGGGATTCTCCTTCCGAGCAATACTCCATGTAGCCTCTGCTCCTCACCACTCTCCTCCCTCCATCCCATTAGGCCATGGACTCTTCTCAGCACAGGTAAAGTGAAGTTTTTATTTTTTTAATCTAAGTATTTATTAATTTTTAGGTTTATTTCTCCTGTAAACTAATGATATATAACCATATCTTTTTACTTATTGCCTTAAAAATGTGCTTTGTCTTTCCTTGGTTTGGAAATGCATTAAATTTATTTACATTATTCCTTATGGGAAAATTTTGTTTAGTAATCATTTTCAGTGCTCAACATGCCTCCCAGAATGAATTAACGACAAGTACTGAGATACCACTTTAGTTTTATCTGTCAAATTTTCCAGGTCTAAAATGATGATGTACTTACTTTCATTTATTTTTGTGAATCCAAAATCAGGATATACTGTCATGAGTTGATCTAATCAATCCCAGTGGCTTTACATACCACCTATATACTTATGACTCCAACATTTATATCACCAGTTCCTTGATCCAGTGGTTTTTATAGATTTTATATTTTTATATTTAATATTTTATATAAATATACTATAAACACATAAATATCACATATTTATAAATCCCTGAAATTATATATGTTATACATGCACACACACAAATGATCATTAAAAACTTTTTCACCATATCTATTTAGATATTTTATGGGCACCTGAAAACTTAATGTGCATCAAACATAATTGCTGATTTCACCCTTCAAACCTGTTCTATCCCTAGTGTTCCTATAAAAGTATATTAGTCAGTCTTCTCCAGAGAAACAGATCCAACAGAATGTGTGAGTATAACATATTTATGTATGTATGTATGTAAGTATGTATGTATTACTTATATATTTATCATGTGGTTGGGGGCTGGTAAGTTGACTGGAAAGTCCAGTAAGAGTTGATGTTGAAGTCTTGAGTCTGAAATCCATACGGGAGGACAACAAACTCGAAACTCAGAAAGGCACAGACGATATACATTCCAGATTTTTCTGAAACCCTCAGTTCATTGCTCTTAAGGCCTCCACTGATTGGATGAAGCCCACCCACATTATTGAGAGTAATCTCTTTTACCTAAAATAAACTGATGGCAGATGCTGATCACATCCACAATATATCTTCTCAACAACATCTAGGCCATTGTTTGACTACAGTTGGAGGCCATAACCTAGCCAAATTGGTACATAAAATTAACCATCAAAATCAGCAAATGGCATCACCATTTCCTCCATTACTCAGACCAAAATCTCCTCTTTCTCTCACACAACAAATTCATTGTCAACAAATCCTACTGACTCTACCTCCAAAATGTATCCAACTCCATAATGACTCCCCGCCTTCAAGACATAGTCATTCTTGGCCTCCTAACTGCTCATCCAGCTTTCACTCTTTCCCTCTCTACAGTTTATTCTCTAAACAGCATCCACCTCAGACCTTTTAAAATGCCAGTCAAATTATGTATATACTTACTTGCTGGTAGGCCTACAATTGTTTCCCATAACAATCAACCATAAGTGAGTGACCTTACAAGGGCCAATAGGGTCTTATATGATCTGACCCCTACTTACCTCTCCAATTTCATTTTCCATATTTCATATTCCAAACACACTAGCCTCCTGGTGTTCTTTGAACACAAACATGCACCTACTTCAGGACTTTTGCCTTTGTGGCTTCTGCTGCCTGAAACATAATTTTTCCAGGTATGAGGATGGTTCATTCAATTCATCCTGGTCTCTTTGCAAATGTTGGTCCCTTAGAGAAATCTTTCCTGCTCACTTCACCTAAAATAGCACCTATTTACTCATTAACCCCACACCCACTTTATTTTCTTCATATAAGCTCTCGCTATCTGACATATCATGGATCATTTTGTTTCTTTGATTATTCTCTACCTACCCTTGCATATTATAAGCTCTGTTAGGGTAGAATCTTTTCTGTTTTGTGAACTGCCATATTCCCAGTGCCTGGACTGGGACAGTCACAGAGTAAATGCTCAATAAATAATTGTTGAATTAATTACTTGATATATGTATGGATGAAAAATGTATATCAGTGGTTCACAATGAAAGGCAATTTTGCTCCCCAGGGACATTTGACAATGTCTGGAAACATTTTTGGTTTTCACAATGAGGGGAGGAATGCACTACTGGCATATAATATGGAGAGGCTAAGGATGCTGGTACACATCCTGCAAAGCTAGGGCAGTGTGACAGTTTGAAGCTTTTGTGAATCCCAGAAAAGATGATATTCTTGGAGCTAATCAATTCCTGTGGGTGTGGGACTCTTTGAATGAACTAGATTCAATTGAGGAGCCTTAGATTGAAGTACTTCAGTGAGTTGTGACCCAGGGTGTGCCTTGGCCCTCTTGCCTGAGCCCTTATAAATGGGAGAAACATGCAGACGCATGCAGAGAAACGGAGCTGCCATTTTATCCTGCATGTGAGAGAGGAATCCAGGATTCGTCTACAGCCACAGAAAGACAGAGACACTCTGAGAAACTGAGAGAGAGAGGAAGGAGGCTGGGATAAGCAGAGCTGCCTGGAGCTGAAAGGCATAGCCTGGGGAGAGATGAACCATGTGCCTGATTGCCCACAGCTGAGCTTGAAGAGAAAGTGAGCCTGCAGGAGAAGGCACAGATCAGTTGCCATTTTACCTTGCAACGTGGAAGAAGTCCAGGATCAGCAGAGCAGACAAACTTTAGTGAGGCAGCATCTCTGATGATGCCTTGATTTGGACATTTTCTCAACTTTGGTAGTATAAGCTTTTACCCTAATAAATTCCCATTATAGAAGTCAACCAATTTCTGGTACTTTGCATTGGTAGCCTTTAGCAAACTAAAACAGGCAGAATTCCCAATCAGAATTATCCATCCAAAAATGGTAATAGTAACAAGGTTGAGAAATTCTTCTTTCTTATCATATTTCTTTGATGATGCTCTAAAATGTATACCTTTTAAAAACATAATAATAACTATCAGAAGATAATGGTTCAGGTCATGGGCATAACTAATTAAGACCTAAGCATTATCACTTGATTATAATTTATTAAAAGATTGTACTTTTATTTAATAAACATAATTGTCAACTCTTGTTACTAACTAGACCAGTGTATTTCAATAAAAGATAAATCAAGAAGAACAGTATCTTTATATGTTAATTATTTTATTTATATTTTGCCTATTGTTGATTAAGTTGTGTTCTCCAAAATATATATTGTCATCCTAACTCCCAGTACCTGTGAATATGGGTTTATTTGGTTATAGGGTCTTTGCATGTGTAATCAAGTTAAGATGAGGTCAGACTGGATTATGGTGGCTCCTAATTCATTGACTGATGTCCTTATAAGAAGAGGGAAATTTGGATCCTGACACAGAGGGAATACAGCTAGAGACCAAAAAGGATCCTCTCTTAGAAATTTATCAATGCCTTGATGTTAGGCTTCTAGCCCCCAGAACTGTGAGAGAATAAATATCTGTTGTTTTAAGCCACATACTTTGTGGTAATTTGTTATGGCAGACCTAGGAAACTAATACACTCACTAAATAAATAAACAAATAATAATTTGCAAGATAAGACATTTATGATACAAAGAGTAATGATAAATGATTGTGAATCTAAGAAAACAGAAAATATAAGTTAGAAAATTAAAATCCCAGGGTATGAGTAGCTTTTAATAATTGATACTATTAATATGCTTTCAATAGTGATAATAGACAATATTTACTAAATATACTATATTCTAGGCACCTTGATAAGTGTTTTACATGCTTCATGAATTCACAAATATTTATCATCTACTTATTGTGTCCGAGACCCTGTTTTAGGCTTTGGGGATACTGCAGTGAATAAAATCAGACAAAAAAAAATTAGCCCAATGGATCTCTAGATAATAACCAAAATGAATAATGAAACACATGGAAGATATATAAGTTTGAGGGTGACAATCCTCAGCTCAACTCTTTAAAAGAGGTACTATTATTATCCTCATTTTACATTTAAGGAATGTACTGGCTATAACTCAGTCTTATAGGTATATCTAACTGCAAGACTGAGAAATGCACTTGTACTGGATGCCCAGGAAGAAGAAGAAATGGATTTGGTGAACTTTTAGCAGTCTTTGCTACAGTTTATCATTCTTGACACCAAATATCCACTTGCATTTTCTTTTCTAGTCTTAAAACACATGCATTCCCCTCTTAAAGGGAGATAACCCAAAGCCCCAAGTGGTCCAACTGTTACTGAGCTCTGTTCAAAGTAGAGGATCTTTAGGTAAAAAACAATCCTATTCTTTAAGTCCTGATGTGATTCCTTAGTTTAACAACACAGAAACTAAAAGGGCAAACAACCCAATATATAGTGATGAAGCAGGGACAGCAAATGCCCAATGAAAACCCCAACTCAAAAAAGGAAAAGTGGGAAACACACAGCAGTCACTGATCCATGGCAATGATTGAATCCTGCTGGACAGGAACTGTGAAAAATCTTTCCCTGCTCTTTGCTTGGATATGGGTTTGGTTAGCTGGAGGGAACCTTCTTGTCTATTGTGTTCTGTAGCTCTTGGTTCTGAACACTGAAAGAGTGTAGGAGAGTTTTTCCCTCTTTAGGGCATGGGAGATGGCTTTTTTTGTTTTTTTCAGGCTGCTTGCTGCTGTGGTAAATTGGAAATACGGGCTAAGGGTTCATTCAGTCACAAATTAGCCAGGCTCAAGGTTTCCTTCACAATACTGTTTCCTCAAAACTTAGAAGACATAATCCATTTGCTTTCAGTCAGTTCAATGGGTAAGAAATAACATCTATTATTCTTCCCTAGATGCAGTTTTCAAGTTTTCCTTGCCCCCATGGTTCCCCACATCTCCCCACAAATCTCATTGGTTACCTTAAGGCCAGGCAAAACAATAGGCTTGGATTAAAGGGCAATTCCCTTTACCTTTTGTCCCTTTGACTGAGTCACTTTGTTTAGCTGTGAAGTTGTAATGGGCATTTTGCCTTCAAAGCCTTTTCAGGCTTATTTCCTTTTATTTGATCTCCAGAAAAAAATTGATCAGCTTTTGCAATCATGTGAAATCCCTGACCTTTCATTTCTGTCTGAGAGCTAGTAGATTATCTTTTTTTCTGTAGTACCTTGTTACAAGCAGTGAGAAGCAACCAACATAAACTAATATTCTGGCACTTTTCAATAATTTTCCTAAGAGTTACAGGCTTAGTAGGCACTCAGTCTACCTTCTAACTTATCATGGGTAATGGTTTTATAAGTGTTTTACCATAATAAACAGAGATCTCTAGTTTCTCAGACTTCTAAGTTTACATTCCATAGCCAGGCTGCTAAACCAATGCCACAATGCCATACATTTTAGTGTTTTTTTCTTACAGTAGCACCCCACTTCTGCTATAAATTTCTATACTAGTTAGTATAATCTAGTACTATAATAAATAACTACCAAATTCCAGGGGCTTAACAGTATAAAAGTATTCCTTAATTGTGTAGCAGTCCTATTCTTGTTGCCAGGATGTTTTCTTCTACATGATGATTCAGGGACTCAGGTTCTATCTTATGGCTCTAACATCTATTAGGTCATATAGTTCTCTGCATTCAGCTGGTTGGTAGGGAAGGAGTATGAGAATTATATATGGAAGAACAAAGAGATCAGCATTATAACTTCTCTTAATTTTTGATAGTGGTATAAATCATGTTGTCATTTTTCTAGTTTGTTCTCTTCTTGTTAATTCCTTGGATTTCATGTTATCCTCTTTATTATTGTTAAGTTTTGTTTTTTTGAGAAATATTTAGCAAAATATTATACTCCAAGTTTTGCCTCGTAAGGACTTAAAGTAGCATGCTTTAAGACCTTCTAGGTCTTAAAACAAAGATCTGTCCAACTCTGAACTGTCCAATGTGCTTTCATTTTCCTATGTCTTGCTTCATCATCAGCCCCTCCTGTCCCTTAGTTCAGGAAGCTTGTCAACTCACCTATGTACTTGAAGACCAGCTTATCTTATCCCATATTCTTCATTCTTTTTGTATTGTATGAAATTTGGTAACTAACTTCTATCTTCCCTGGCTTCTTGTCCTCCATCTTTATTTTCAACTTTGCTGCCATTATACTACGGATGTATACTCAAAATGAGTCCATCCCATTACAAAGCCAGGAATGACAGCCCTTCAAACTACTCACTTCTTATCAATAACATTATTATAATAATTCATTTCCCCTTCCATTTGGCAACATACTTCTGTGTCTATCTGATTTAGCAAGAAAGCATCCAATTGCATCATCTCGGCTACACCAGAATATAAGTTTTTATAACATATGTAAATGGAACTTCAAATAATTGGTAATCAGAAATTGAAAGAATACCACCTGGGAAGAAAGAAACCTAAATACCTCAATATGCTTTTGTGCCTTTTGCTTACATTGCATTTCAGATCTCTTGGTAATTTAATGGTAACATACAGGTGTGAAAACTAATATCTCAGTGAGATTTTGCATACTCATGAGTAAATTGCCTCCTGTTCCTAAGATCTGGATGAAAATTCCCAGTGTCCTCCAGTGCCTCACATAGTCATTGGAGTGTTTCAGAACAATAAATCTTTTCAGAAATGCAAACTGGATAAGATTCTATTCCAAAAGTGTCAGCTTTGTGAGAATACAGAATGTAAGCACACTTAGAGATTTCTTTCATTTTACAACCATGACCTAGAGCCTTACTATTCAGAGTGGCCCACAGACAAGCAACATCAGTATCACCCGAGAACTGTTAAAAATGCAGAATCACAGCCCCTACTACAAACCTACTGAATCAGAATCTGCATTTTCAGAAGATCCTGGATGATTAACATGTATATGGAAGTTTAAGAAGTGTTAGCCTATATGACCATACAGACCAGCCTCAGGTCAGGAAGCTGGGTCAGAGACCAGCTAGGACCCAGCCTTTCTGTCTCCCAGTCCTCAAAGTATCCCATTATGACACACTGACTCCACTTATGGCTCCTTGGTCTTCACCGTCTGCTGCAGTGGGTTTGTATAACCTCCACTATTAGTGGTAGGCTTGTGATGTGACATCATATCTTTTCAGAGCAATGTGAAACAATGTGCCTGAGCACATCTTGGCTGGGTACATTTAAGCCAGCTTGAAAGGTAATCCTGGACTTCTCCTTTACATATCCACACAGCTCCCAAGAGAAAAGATTTCAAATAGTCAAGTCCAGAATACATAATTCTTTCAATATGATCTGTTCTATTTGTTTATAAGGCCTTAGTAAATGTAGCCTAATGAATTAATGCTGAATATGAGCAAAAAAGCAGGAAATTCTATGAGGGAGAAGTCCATCTGGGTGGCAGGGTAGATTAAAGAGGTGCAGGGCCTCTGCCAGGAAAAGAGTCTGGTCAAAAATAAACTCTGGTACACATAGAAAGCTCAAAATATAGGTAACAATTGGTCAACAAGAAACAGGTGTTCATAGTCAAAGTCCAAGGGATGAAGTAACATTAAAATCTAGTTCTGGAGTTAGACTGAACAGAACTAGGAACTGGTCTTGTTCTCAAAGCTGTTCAAAAAAGATCATAAAACAAAAACAAAAACACATGACTTTAGGGCCAGTGCCAGAATACAGAAAGGCATCATCTTTTTTTGAAACAATGACAATTGTCCTACATTGCTTGGATCTGGGGTCACACATTTGTGGTCCTACGTTGCAGGCCTGAGATGATACCAAAGACTGTTTCCAACATTGCCCAAGATCTGGCTGCCTTTTCTTCTATGCCATGTTGCTCCCAGGGATATCCTCATATCCTCATATCTACCACATACTTTTTATGGATGTAAAGGAAATCGTGCAAATAAAAATATTTGCCTTTCTCAGAAAAAAAAAATTCTATATACTGAAAGTATTACAGAATCCAAAAGTAAGCACCAAAATAAGCAATCAACTGCTGACGTGACATTTTTCCTCACGGATTAAATGTTACATTCATCTGGACAAATATTAGACCCACTTATTTAATCTCAATATTACATGGTTCCACCCATATAGAACTGCCTTAATATAGAAGATAAAGAAATTGCACATTCTCAGCAAATAGTATAAGTATTGTTTGTAACCCTATGTACTGTGATCAAGCATTAAATTGAAATTCTTTCTTTTTTTAAAGTTGCCTTTCTCAGAAGCATCACTTTTCTTATTCTTAAATCAAGCCAGTCTAGTATTTTTTAAATAAAAATGAAATCTCATTATCTTTCTCTTTTTGATAGTCATTAAACAATAACTGATGAACTTTTCTTTTTACTCAATTATACTAGGAGATTAAAATATATTTAACATTTATTTATATTTCTATAAATATGTATATGTTAATATATTTAACATATTTAACCCTTGTCTCTCATTTATGTTTTAAACAAGACAAATTTCACATACCTTGTAATGCAACATAAGTTTTTTCACTCACTTTATTTCAAATGTAGCTGTTCTTTCACAATAAACACTTGAAGGTTGCTCATAAGAACCTCCTTTATAATTTTGAAACCCAAATGATTGCTTTTCGTTTCCCAAAAGTATTTTAAAATTGGCTATGTGTTTATGTACTGAGTGAGTCAGGATGCTGTACTTCAATTGACTAAACCTTTGCATAAACATATGATTTTTGTAATTAAAAATTTAATTCCATTCTCCCCTGTCATTATCCACCAATTAGAATACATTTTAATCACTTCATAACCTTTGTCCCAGGGGATATGGCCACTGGTCCCAAACTCTATCCCAGTTTCTTTACTGCTAAAGTGTCATTGTTTTTCCTTTGTCTTTCTTTCATGTTAAATTATAATTATTGCTATTTTTTCTTTCTTAAAAATATTCATTCAAGCGCTCTTGTCCTAAGCCTGGCAGTTCTGTGCTCCAGCTACATAATTTAGTATCCTGGAAATCTATTAGTGATGGACCTGATGCTCTCGTTTCATGTGCTCTATCTCTCCTTTGATCATTGCTCTTGAAAATCTTAGCCCCTCCAATTATGCCTCTACCTTTGTGGTATAAAGTCATATTGCACTTCTCAGGCTGCCTGTGGTTTTTTATCAAAGAGTAGAGTAACTGACTTATGTCTGCTTCTATCTTTATTGATTATTTTTTCACATCAGAAAAGAGGCAACATCTTTTCTTGTGCACGGTTTCAATAAAGGTCTATCCAGGAGAGGGCATGGTTTAAAAATGATTTTAGTTCCATGGTCTTAGTATTTTGAGCCTTTTGGAGCATAGTTCAGGGATCTGCCTGATTCCCAAAACATCTTCTTGAGTAACTCAAAAGGATGTCAATTTGAGCCTCAAATACCATACTGTTACAGTGCATTGTTGTAATAATTGGTCTGCCTTCCAGGGTCTTAGAAAACAGTCCTTTCTGTCAAAGTGAAAGAATGGTTTAAGAGAAAGTAATCGCATGATACACAACAGGGTTGGTTTTGGGTAGCACTCAATCACACATAATTAGATAAATTGCAGCAATACCCATGCTTCCCTATTATATATTGTTTGCACAGGAGGATTGAGTTTCCTAATCATCATGTATCTCTAGGGAAAAGAGAACCAACTGCTCACAGCAAATGTACAGATGCAATTTTCTAGCACTAGTCTGAGAATTTGAACAGTAAGGAGCCATCTTTTGTTCATTTCTATGTTGGTTCCCAGCAGAGTGCCTGACACCTGCACAAAATATATTTATTGAATTCTAGTCAACCTTACTTATGTCTTTAATTTAAATAATGATTCCATAGTTGAGGTTATATGAATTTTTTATGAATATTAGTTATGTTTAGAATTTTCTGCTACAATTGCTGCACATAAGTCTCAGTTGTTTTAAACACAGTTAATCCAGTATGCCTGAAAGAGGGCAATGCAGAAAGTAAAATATGGAGCAGCTGCTTTGATAAAAAGTACATGACTTTACAAATAAAGAAGAGTGCCACAAGTAAGAGTTTAACAAATGAAATTATTTGTGTATGACTGTAAAATATTACATTCAACTGAAATTTCAGCATTCATTCAAGATTTAAAAGTGCCTTTTGGAAAATTAAAATTTTTCATTATTTTACATTAACCCTATTTAAGAAGTCATTACAATCAAATTATCTTAGTTTTCAGCCACAATTCCATATTTTTAGCTCAATATATCTTAGATTTCACACGAGACACCTGTATGGTATTTGAGCATGCTTGAAAAGTTTAAGACTCAGTGAACTTTCTCCGTGATTTTTGAAACACTACAGAATAATGGAAATCCTTCATTTCAGCAGTTTGAATGATGCAGCAATAACAGTCTCCATGGGAGATTAAAAGACGCAATGAACTGCAAAGCATGAAATCAGATGGGTGGATGTGGAAATCAGAAAGGCTCCGTTTTGACATAATGTGTAATATCTACTCATATTCCAGTTTAAATAGCAATATAGAAAATCTGAAATTACCAGATGTTTATTGATTAAATGATACATAGCACAAAGAGTTCTGGACTAGACTCAGAAAGCATGAATGGCAATGAGGGCATTTGACAATGAACAAGTTATCCTTCACAGTTATCTCCTTTGAAAAATTAGAACCTGAACTAAGGTCTTTGAGGCTCTTTCCACTCCAACACTATGTACTCTAACATTTGGAAGACAAAGGTGACAATAAATGGAGGGGTAAGGAAAAATTTATCCTTTATAGTGCAATGAAAAATAAGATGTTTCCAGGGAAAACCATAAATATTTAATTCTTTTCACTAAACCATATGAAATTTCAAATGAAAACTCATCCATTGTGATAGTTAGACTAATGTGTCAACTCTGCCAGATAATTGTGCCCAGTTGTTTGGTCAAGCAAGCACTGTGCTAATTGTAATACATGGACATTTATGGGCTTTAGTCATCAGTGAGTTTACTGCATAGATGACTGATTACATCTATGATCAACCAGAGAGATTGCCATCAGCAATGCGTGACATTTTATCCAATCAGTTGAATGCCTTAAAAGGGGAAGTGATTTCAGCATTCAGAGAGAATTCCCCAGCTCATCTTTGGACAGCCAATGTCTCCCAGAAACTCATCAAGGACCTTCATTGGACTTTCTTTGGAGCTCTTGGTTTGCAGCCTGCCTGCAGAAACTGGACTTGTGCATCCCCACAGTCACGCGAGAGAATCTTAGAGAATGTCATACTATTTACAGATATCTCCTCTTGATTCTGTTCCCTAGAGAACTCTGACTAATATGTTAATAATTTTGATAATTTTAATTTACAAGTATGTTAAAAATAAAATAATATCATACAGTGATTAGTAATAAAGAAAAACAATAAAAATAAACTTAAGTAATATGAAAGAGAGTGACTGGTTAACTCCTCTAGATTGGATAGTTAGGGTCACATTTATGTTTAGTTCTGAATGATAAGAAGCTAGAAGCCAGGCCAAGGATTGTGGAGAACACAAGGGTTGTATTCTAGGCAGAATAAATAATGGCAGCCATTAGTATGAACAAGCTTAACATGTGTGGTGAAAAAAAGAAAATCAATAAGCTTCGAGTATTATCTGTCAGCGGGAGAATGTATGAGGTGAAGCCTGAGATGTAGGAGCATCCAATCATGTAGGAAATTTGGATTAAAGTGTTATGGAAAGCTTTTAGATGGCATGGCAATTGTTTGGGAAAAAATTATAGGGGGACAAAAATGAAAGCAGGGAGATCAGTTTCCTAACTGCTCTCAGTTCTGATTTTAGTAGTATTCAGTTGAGAGCCAATAGGGTTTTAAACTAGGACAGTGGTGGAGGGATGGATATTAGTCATTTGTTATATGCTTTGGTCTTAGGGCCCAGACCTGCTAATTGGATTTTGTAAGTGAACATAAATAATCAAAACAAACTCCTATATTTGCAGCCTGAGTAATAGATCAATATTGATGCTGTCCGCTGAGCTAGAAGACAGAAGGAGCAAGTTTGGAAGGAGGCAGATGTGTTGGAATCAAGAGTTCTGTTTTGGCCACATTAAGTATAAAACACCTATTAAATATCCTATTTAAAATGTAATATTAATTTTAAATTAAATATTAAATAAATATATGCCTGCTAAGAGAGACAATTGCATATACAGTCATCAAGTTTCTGGGAGAAGGCATCATGGGATTATAGATGGTATTTCATCCAAAGGACTGGGTGAAATCTCCTAAGGAAAGTAATGTGTTGATAGATGGGTGAAGAGGCCACAGACCCAGTTCTGGGATGCTCCTACATTCATTTATCCAGAACAGGGTGAGCTGAAAATGAAGACTGAGGAGATATGGACAACAGGGTAAGAGAATGAGTAAAATCTGTATAATCAAATTTAGAAGGGCCACCTCTCATGTAGAGATACTATTATTTAAACCCATTAGTACCATAAATTTCTTAATTTAGAAAAAGGTTAGATGTTTCTGAATGTGTTATACTAATTAATAATCTCCCACTGTTAACACTAATTAATAATAATAAATATCTAAGTAAAAATAATAACATCTAAATAATAATAAACACCTAAATAACAATAATAATAGTAAACATCTAAATAATACTTAATATTTGCCAGATATCATTCTATATATATTTTTATATTTAATCCATACAACATCCCTCTGAAGTAGAGGTTTCCTTCAAAGAGGATAAGTAACTTGCCCAAGGTCACACAGCTAGTACATAGCAGAGCCAAGATTGAACCCAGTCAGTCTGGCTTCAGAGTAACGCCTTTAAACACTATGCTTTACTATCGCAATCCATATAATTGATTTTATATTCATAGTCATAGTAATATTCATATTCATAATATTTATATTTGGGAAGACCACCAGGCTCTAGGCTCCACCCTCATCAAACATTTTGTTGGTAGCCAAACTATTCACAATCCTCCAAGCATTGAGGAAACTGGTGTGGTAACCATCTTCCTGAACAATGGGGCATTAGACCTGCTGTCCCCAAGGGCCAGGGCATACTCACCTTTTCCACACACGTGTGTGAGCTTGATCTTTTGGCCTGAGAAGTTGTTTTCTGTCCAAAACTCAGATTCCATAGCTCTGCCTTTGAAGTCACTTTTCCTTCAATCTGTCCCTTTTCTGACCCTTTTAGTCCAGACTGACAGTGGTTCTCGCCATATAGATCTCACTAAAAAATGTGTTGGTTTTGTATGTCATACACAGGGATCAAACAATCAGACAGTAAGACTTTCTACAGATCCTTTCTGGATGTCTGTATTTCCAGTCCTGACTTGCACTGAAATGGATAACTAGTTTCATGCTCAGTTAAAACCTTCACATGGAGCACTATTCTCTGGAGACTCACTTTCCAGAAGCTCAGGATTTTTCAAACCATCAATTCTTGGGTTTATTTGTGTCCACGAGTTTGTTTCTCAGCTTATCCCTAACCTTTCACATTTTACTATAAGCTTCAAGGAGAAACCAGGCAACACCTTCCACATTTAGTTTGGAAATCTTCTCAGCTAAATATACAAACTCATCACTTTCAAATTTTGCCTTGCATCTGACATCAGGACTCAGTATCACCAAATTGTCTGCCACTTTAAATAAGGGTCACCTTTCTTCCAGTTTGTAATGACACATTCATCACTTCTGTCTAAGAACTCATCAGAAGTACCTTTAGCATCCATATTTCTACCAACAGTCTCTTCAAAGCAATCTAGAACCTTTCTATCCAACACCTAACAATTCTTCCAGCCCCTACCCATTACCCAATACCCACTTATAAAGCTTTTATCACATTTTTGGTATCTGCAATAGCAATCCCTACTCTTCTGGTATAAAAATCTGTTTAGGTTTGCTGGGATGCTGAAAGCAGATACCATAAAATGGGTTGGATTGTTAACAATGGGAATTTATTAGCTTACAGTTTTGAGGCTGAGAAAAAATGTCCAAATCAAAGCATCATAAAGGTGATGCTTTCTTCCCAAAGTCTGATGCTGTGATCCATGTGTCCTCTGCCACATGGCAAGGTACATGGTGGCATATGCTGATCTCTCTCTTATCTTCTGTGTTGCTTTCAGCTTCTTGCTTCCATGGCTTTCTCTCTAAATATTCATCTCTTTTATAAAGGACTCTCATAAGAGGATTAAGACCCATCCTGAAAGAAGTGGGTCACACCTTAACTGGAGTAGCCTCATCAAAGGACCTTATTTTCAATGGGTCTTAAAGCTAATAGATTAACTTTAAGAATATGCTTTTCGGGGGCGGGGGGTGGGGCGGGATATTGTTCCAAACCACCATACTGGCAGATGAAGAACAGGGAAATGTCAGAAGAATGGTCAAGGTGTAAGCCAAATAGTTATAAGAAATTAATTATTCTGAAGGTCACCACTCAGCATTATTTCTACTTCTAGGATGGGTTTGTAAAGAGATTGCCCATGGGAAAATAATTACAAGTTTTAATTTAACAAGTGTGGAGTTTCAAAGGGAAATTCTACAAAACAATTCTAAGAAGACTTAACTCTAATTCTGAACAGACTCTTCCCCAAAAATTGAAGAGGACAAAGCACTCCCTCATTCATTCTACAAGGCCAACATCACCTCATAAGAAAGCCAGATAAATATATGACAAGAAAAGAAAAGTATTTATGAACATAGAATAAAAAGTCCTCAGCAAAACACTAGCAAACCAAATCCAACAGTACATTAAAAGAATTATACACCATGATCAAGCGAGATTTATCCAGGATATGCAAAGGTGTTTCAACACAAGAAAATAAATTAACCTAATCCACCACATTACATAATGAAGGAAAAGAACCCCATGATCATTTCAATTGATGCAGGAAAGGCATTTAACAAAACCTAGCATGCTTCCTTAATTAAAAACACTTAAAATACTAGGAATAGAAGAAAACTTCCTCAACATGATAAAGGGCATATATGAAAAGCCCATAGCTAACATCCTACTTAATAGTGAAAGACTAAAAATTTTCCTTCTAAGACCAGGAACCAGACAATCATGCCCACGGTCACCACTGTTATTAAATATTTTACTGGAAGTTCTTTGACAGAGTAATTAGACAAGAAAAAGAAATAAAAGACATCCAAATTGGAAAAGAAAAAGTAAACATTCTCTAATTGTAGATGACATGATCCTATATAAAGAAAATTCTGGAAAATCCAAAAGAAAGCTCCTAGAGCTAATGAATGAATTCAGCAATGTGGCAGGGTAAAAGATCAATGTCCAAAAATCAATAGTGTTTCTTTATACTTAGCAATGAACCATCAGAAGAATAAATGAAGACAAAAGTTCCACTCACAATAGCAAAGAAAAGAATCAAATATCTACGAATAAGTCTAACCAAGAATGTAAAGGACTTATTAAAAAAAATACAAAACAATGCTAAAGGAATAAAAGAACACTTAAATAAATGGAAGGACATTCTGTGTTCATGGACTAGAAGACTAAATGTTGTTAAGATGTCAATCCTACTCACTTCAATTTATAGATTCAATGAAATCACAAAGAAAATTCCAACAACTCTCTTGCAAAAATGGAAAAGCCAGTCATCAAATTTATATGGAAAGGTAAAGGGCCCCAAATAGCTAAAGCCAACTTGAAAAAGAAGAATGAAGGTGGATGGTTCACACTACCCAATCTTAAAACATATTACAAATCCACAGTAATAAAAAGAGCATGGTACTGGCACAAGGACAGACATATATACCAATGGAATAGAACTGAGAGCTCAGAAATCAACCCTCATATTTATAGCCAACTGATTTTTTGGCAAGGTGGCAAATACCACTCAATTTGGGAAAGAATATTCTCTTCAACAAATGGTGCTGGGAAAACTGGATATCCATTTGCAAAAAAAGAAGGAGGAAATTTACATCACCCCATATACAAAAATCAACTCAAAATGAAATGAAAACATAATTATAAGAGCCAAGACGATCAGTCTCCTAGAAGAAAATATAGGGAAGCATCTTGATGATCTTGTGTTAGGCAATGGTTTCTTAGACTTTTCACCCAAAGTACAAGCAACAAAAAAACAAATAGATAAATGAGACTTCATTATAATTAAAAACTTTTGTGCCTCAGAGTATATTATCATGCAAGTAAAATAACAACCTATATAATGGGAAAAATATGTGTAAACCACACCTGATAAATGTTTTCTATCCAGAATTTTAATGAAAAAAACAAGCAATCCAATTAAAAAATGGGCAAACAACTTGAATAAACATCTCTCCAAAGACAATATACAAATGTCTAGAAAACTCGTGAAAAGATGCTCAACATCATTAGCCATGAGGGAAATGCAAATCAAAACCACAATGAGATATCATTTCATATCCATCAAAACAGCTACTATTAATAAAACATATTTGCAAATATTCTTGCTGCCCTGATTTTTTGATAATCAAGATAGGCTAAACTTTTGCTATATTAGAAACCATGCATGTTTCTCCAGACCTACTTTTTCTCCCTAGGTCTGGTTTTTAGAATGCTGGTGATAAACTAAGCCTGATTTATTATATGACCATCCTGTATGTGAAAAGACTGTAACTTTGGGTATCTTTGATCAACCTTAAGAAATAAAGCAGAGGGACAGATGTGGCTCGGGTTGTTGGGCATCCGTTTCTCATATGGAGGGACCTGGGTTTGATCCCCGGGACGTCCTGGTAAAAATAAAAATTAGAAAAATATAGAAGGTGCGTGGGCCACCAGGTCCCGCGCAGGTGAGCTGCCAGGCCCCAAGAGCCACACAGCAAGATGATGACATAACAGGAGAGTGACACAAGGGAGACCCAAGACGAGATGCACTGAAAAACCAGGAACTAAGGTGGTGCAGGTGGTAGGACGCCTCTCTCCCACATCGGCGATTCCGTGGATCCAACCCCAGTGAAGACTAGAGGAGAAGGACAAGAAGAGAGGGCAGGAAACGGACACAGAGAGTTGCCCAGTGAATGGACACAGAAACAGCAAAAACGGGGCAGGTAAAAATGGATAAAAGTGAATAAATAAATAAATAAATCCTTTAAAAAACTGTATGGGGAGAAAAATACAGACTGTAGTTAGTAGTAATACTTTGACGATGCTCTTTCATGATTTGTTAACAAATGTTTCACAACAATGCAGAGTGTTTGTGGAGGGTGATGTGTGGGAGCCCTGTATGATGTTATGCATGTTTGTTTTGTAAGTTCACGATGCTTACTGAACACTTATAGTTTATGTATGTTCATGTATGAATGATATACTTCAATAAATTGTTTAAAAATAAAATAAAATTTAAAAAAAGAAGAAAAAAGAAAGCAGAAAACAACAAGTGTTGAAGACTACACAGAGAAATAGGAACTCTCATACATTATTGGTGGCAATGTAAAATGCTGCAGTCACTGTGGAAGACAGTTTAACAGTTGCTCACAAAGCAAAGGACAGAATTTCCATATGACCCAGAAATCACACTCCTAGTTTTGTTCCCAAAAGAATTGAAAGCAGAGACTTGAACAGATGTTCATAGAAACATTATTTACAATTGCCAACCCAAGTGTCCATCAACTGATGAATGAATAAATAAAATGTGGTGTATACATACAATGGAACACTATTTAGCTGTAGAAAAGAAAGAAATCCTAATACATGCAACAACATGGAGGAATTCTGAAGTCGTCATGTTGAGTGAAATAAATCAGACACAAAAGGAAAAATATTGTATGAAATAATTAGAATAAGCAAACTCGTGGAGTCAGAATCTAGAATACAAGTTTACCAGGGAGTGAGGTGAAAGTAGGGATTGGGAAGTGTTTTCTTGAACTTTATTTTTAAAGAAGTTTTATATTACAGAAAAGTTACATAGGAAATATAGGGGATTCCCATTTACCCCATCTTCTCACCGTTTCACATTTTCCTCTATTAATAACATCTTACATGAGTGTGGAATATTTGTAACAATTGATGAAGCAATATTGAAGCATTGATACTAACCATGTTCTATAGTTTACATTATGGTTTACACTTTGCACTGCACGATTATATAGGTTTTGACAAAATTCATAATGGCCTGTATCTGTCATTGCAAAATCATGCAGAACAATTCCAATGCCCTAAAATGGGATGTGGATTGTCCACCATCATCATTTGTTAGTTGTGCTGAGCAAGTCCAATGAACTGGAGTGTTGGCTGCAACTCTGCTAAGACTCAGGGCTCAACCCTCATGAGAATGGGAAGTTTAGGCTGAAAATGTACAAGGTTCCTATTTGAAATGAAGGAAATATTTTGGTAATGGACTGTGGTAATGGTAGTAGAACATTGTGAACATAATTAATAGCACTAATATATATATGTGTGTGTGTGTGAATGTGATTAAAAGGGGGAAATGTTAGATATTATATATGGTGATATACAAAGAAAATTCGTGCAAGTATAGTACACAGTGAACGTCAAGTTAAACCATGGACTATAATTAAAAGTTCAGTTATAAAAATATGCTATCAATGATTGTAACACATTTGCTTTACCAATGCAAGGTGTTAAAAATAGAGTGGTACATGGGGGGAAAAGTCTGTGTGTGGGTTTGTGTTTTGATGAATGTATCTAGGAAGTGAGAAGATAAATGTTTCAGTAAAGATCTCAAAAACATCTGAAAAATTCTCCTTTCTTTTGTGAAAATGGAAAAATTCAGGTAAAATAAATCCCAAACTGATGTGAAAAAGTCAAAAGTGATTGTACACAAATAGTGTTATATGGGTCAACTTTCAGATGATGAGCAATTGATAGATTTATTTTCAAGTCTTCAACAGAAAGATATGGCATTGGTGCTAGTCTTACAAAAGTATAAACGTTAAGAACTTGATATTTTGTTTAGACTTAGAAAAGGATAATGTAAGTTTCTCCCTTTTCTTTTCTCCCTTCTTCCTTCCCTCCATCCCTGCCTTCTTTCCTTTCTTCCCTCCTTCCTTCCTATCCCTGCCCTCCTTCTTCTAATTATTCATCCTCCTCCTACCCCTCTTCTTCCTCTTCATCCTCCTCCTTCTCCCTCTTGTTCTCCCTCACTCCCTCCTTCTATCTCTCCCTCTCCCACTCTATTTACCTTTCCAGATTAAGTGGTGCCTCTGCAATTGTGGCCATTTGAAATACTATCATTTTATTCCTAGGAAGAGTATGATAGTGTTCTTTTTCCTCTTCCAACTTTCTTTGCCTTTAGGATGTACTGGATGTAGCCATGCACTTTGTATTAATATATTAGAAATCTACAAATTTGCTCTATACGTTTTGTACTGCTGGATACTTATAATCAAAACATTCATTGGAATATTGAATAAATTTAGCCTTACTAGAAATTTTTTTAAAAGTTCCAAATCCCATCTTTTAAGTCATCTAGGGCAAAAGTACCTTCCAAAATGCAATGGTGAGACAGGCCCAATCCAAGAGAGAACAAATTGTCACCAGTCTCTAGCAAGTTCTAAATCCATCAGGGCAAATTCCATTAGGTTTCAAGGCTTGGGACTAACCCTCTTGTGGCTCTTAGTTCTGACATCTGGGTCCACAGTGATTCTCTTGGCCTTGGCCTCTGAGTCATTCTTTCCTATTCTCGAAGGGTAGTGCATATTTGTAACTGATTTGCTCTATCAGCCCATTTTCTGTTTGTAGAATTGTGTGCTTGACGGCCCTCTTCTACTTCAACCCACTCTGCTCTCTCCAGTCCAAGCTGGTAGTGTTTCTGCTGAAACAAAACTGTCCAAAAAAGCTAGTGTGTAAGGGGGTTGGGTGGTGGTGTACTCTGTACTTTCTGCATGATTTTTCTGTAAGTCTACAGCTGCTCTAAGTTAAAAAAAAAAAAAAGAAAGAAACTTGTGGGTCACCCATGTATATCATTGGTATCCATGCCACAATCCCAGCTCTATTTCTGGTTTCTGCTGAGATGGTGGGTGGATCCATGAATCACACATCTAATCTCTTCAGTGGAAGTTGTGCAGCCACAATTTTATGCCTGTCTTCAAGAACAGTCTTTTCCAAGAGTGGATTTTAGCATCCTTTGCAATCTGGATAGGCAGAGAACCTCTCAAATCATGAAGTGCTGATTCCATTTTGTTTAACAGGTTCTTCCTCAATTTATCACTTTGCTTGCGTATTTTACTATAAGAAGCAAGGGGAAAACAGCCTGTGCCTTCAACAGTATGCTTGGAAATGTCATCAGCTAAATATCTGAGTTTGTCAGTTACAAGTTCTGCTTTGCACTCAACAGCAGAATTCAAACACAATTTGGCTAAGTTGTTTTGTTTTGTTGTGTTGTGTTGTGCTGTGTTGTGTTTTTTGAGGTACCTGGACCTGGGAAGTAAACCCATACCTTGTATGTGGGAAACCAGCACTCAACCACTGTGCCACATTAGCTTCCCTGATTTGGTTTTTTTGTTTGTTTTGCTAGTTGTTTGTTTTTGTTTTTTCAGGAGGCACCAGGAACGGAATCTGGGACCTCCCATGTGGGAGGCAGGCACTCAACTGCTTGAGCCACATCAGCTCCCTGGCTAAGTTTTCTGACACCTTATGAGAAGGATTGCATTTCTGCCAGTTTCCAAAAACATGTTTTTCATTTCTTTTTGAGACCTCATCTCAAATAAGGTCATATTCACATGTTCCTGATGGACATTTCTTTTGGGGGAGACACCATTCAACCCATTACAGTGATTTTTGTTCTTTCAACACTTTAAATATTTTACTTTACTCTCTTTTTGCTTGCTTAGTTTCTGACAAGAAGTCTGTTTTAATTCTCATACTTGTTATATGTATAGATAAGCTGATTCCCATCCTCCTCTTGCCTTCTTTTGAGATAATTCTCTTTGTCTTTGGTTTTCTACATTTTGAATACGATATACGTAGTTGCAGTTTTTGTGATTTTTTGTTTGTTTTGGTATTTTGTCCTCAGTATTCTACAAGCTTCTTGGATTTGTGCAAAATTTTGGAAACTTTTTGGTCACTATTACTTCAAATATTTCTTGTGCTCTGTTATATTTTTCTTCTCCTTCTGATATTCCAATTATGTTATATATTTTTTAGTTGTCCTACAGTTATCAGATATTCTGTTTGTTTTTTCATTCTTTATTCTCCTTGCCTTTCAGTTTGGGAAATTTCTCATGATCTACCCTCAAGCTCACTGATTTTTTCTCAGTCTTATCCAGTCCGTTGATGAGCCCATCAAAGGCACTATTATAGTATTTTTTTATTTGTAGTATTTCCTTTTGATTATTTCCTAGAGTTTCCATCTCTGTGTTTACATTATACCTATCTATTCTTACATGATGTCTACTTTTGCCATGAGAGCCCTTAACTTATTAATTGTAGTTATTTTAAATCTTGGTCTAATAATTCCAACATCTGTGTCATATCTAGTATATTTCTG
>JAQZBX010040950.1:0-22480 GCA_029593785.1 Cabassous unicinctus | reverse complement strand
CTTCCCTGAATTTTCTTTTTAACAGAAATGGTAAGTGAAGATTGACTCAGAATTACATATCAAATCACCTAAATGGTAATTTCTTATGTAAATACATAAAAAGATAAAAAGTATTTTTGTGGTACATAAAATAAATCAGGGCCCAAGTCAAAAAATATGGGAAGCCTGTACAATTGCTTAAGGTGATCGTGTTTAATAAAACCTAAATCCTAGTTAGAAAAATGTTCAAGTCCTTCCCTCTAAATTTAAAAGGGCAGTTTAATTATAATATTTGCCTGTATTAGGACCAACTGTAATTTTCTGATTAAAATTTTCAGCAGTTTAAAACTGAGAAGCCCTATAAGATTTTTGCTGGCAGAGCTTTAAATTCCAACATATTTTCCACTCACCTCCTCCCCCAGATTCTTCAACATTATGTCTTGTGTTTTACTTTCCAATTTCACCTCTCTGGTATATGTTTTACCAGTTTTCTCCTCCATTCACACAGTTTTGTTGCACCAGTCACCATATTTTCTGCTTCTGCATATTGGAGAAAGGAGAGTATCAGCCACAGTTGAGCTCATCCCAGTGTGCCTCTTCTATATCACCACCTTTCCCCGCTCCATTCCCCAGTTGACGCCTCAGAACGATGCCTCATCTTCTGGGCATCTGCTGTGGATAAGGCCCTGCCGGTGCAGAGATCCGTGAGACAACGGTGTCTGCCTCAAGGAACCTCCCCCGCTTAGGGGTTCCATGCCCTGTCCCCAAATCCTGATTCGATAATAGCTCTTGGCAACTGCATTTGAACTAGCTCTCTGCCTTTCAAAGTTCTGAGCTGAACACTTGAAATTCTAAAATGTTTCTCTCTGAGGCATCTGCATTTCCTCCAGTAATAAGTGATAGCTCTGTGGGTATCACTGTCTTTCACCATATGGAACTTTTACTGTGATGTCTTCTGTCTGGAAACTGACTCTGCAAACCCATTTTTAGAGGAAAGCCGACCCTGGCCCTTATTTGTCCAAGAGGCAGTTACTCACAAGTGCTTTTTACTTTCATGATGTTAAACTATGGGCTTCGGGATGCTTTCCCAAAACTTGGCATAATCAGGGTCCCGTTCTCTTTTGCCACAGAATTAACTTCTAGGCAACATGGATCATATCCACCAGAGTTGAGAATGGGCCCAACTTCGCTAGGTGGGGACCATTGATGGATGTGGATGACCTGGTTTTAAAGTCCCCTTCTGAAACAATTGTCGCCTATATTTCAGTTGGGTAGATAAGTGCCCCACAATTGTTTAGAAAAGGGAGAGAAGACTATTTTCTTCCACTTAGCATGTGTGGAAGCATATGTTGCTGACTCAGTCTGAGAACTGCTAGTGTCTGCTATGTCTCCCATCTTGACATAGCGAGGCTTTCCATCTATGGGGGAAAATCCAAACGGAGGGAATCTCGATTGGAACCATTCATCCCTGCTTGCTTATTTAAAGATTGCCACCATTTTTACCTTTGAGTTTTCCATTAGGAAATAAGGGGAATATTCACTATATATTGATGTGCTTTTTTTTTGTTTTTTGTGTAGGCTGATATTCCAAATAGGTTTGAAATGAAGCTTCATAGAAATAACATATTTGAAGAGTCGTATAGGAGAATCATGTCTGTGAAAAGACCAGATGTCCTGAAAGCTCGACTGTGGATTGAATTCGAATCGGAGAAAGGTCTTGACTACGGGGGCGTGGCCAGAGAATGGTTCTTTTTACTGTCCAAGGAGATGTTTAATCCTTACTATGGTCTGTTTGAATACTCTGCAACGTAAGTAGATGGAGTCCATGCAGAATGTGTCCCCTACTGAAATTGTTTTAATTTTAATTGAAAGAATGAGCAGCTCACTCATTTGAGATGAATTAATGCTATTGATTTCAGTTTCCCCACCCATTATAAGTCTAAAACGGGTTCTGACTCTACATGGTGAAATAATGTACTCTGTGAATGCCTAAAATTGATTCTTCTCTTGTCTGTTGAGTTCATGTAATTGAAATTCAAAATACGTTGGGTGATTATGGTAAGGAACAAAAGGCAATTTTCATTTGTAATGTTATGATAATTCAAGAGGAGAATTTGTCATGTCAGGATTCAGAAACAGGAGTTGTTTTATGAATAAGAACGGTTTCTAAAGTCACACTACTTAAAGCCAATTTTGAGGACTTGAGGACCCATGCTTCAGAATACACATGGTCATGGCCTGGAAGGGAAGAACCAGCCTCCCCCTTGCATTAGGGTTTCATCATGGACAGGCATGGAAACTGAGGGAGATTCAATTACTCTCTCTGTTGTAAACAGTGGCCACTCAAAAGGCCAGCATTCCTCCTCCAAAGGCTTGGGCTGGACCCGAGCCCCAGCAGAATAGTCACTGGCCTTGCCGAGAGGCTTTTTGCATCACTTCAGCCCAGTGCTCTAAGGGGACATGGGGATCCCACATTTTCCTGATGCCAGACTCCTGGGGCTAATTTAGAAGGCATCCTCAGGACAACCTTCTGAGGTCCTCTAGTCAAGAGTTGCTCAGTGTGTCTTCTGTTGTTACTGAGTCCCGGGAGAGAGCCATCCAGAAAATGGAGGTCAGGTATCCTCACCTCTGACCCACATTCTCAAAGATTCCTCCTGGAGGAATCCACCTGTGGAGCCCAGTTTCCAAACCATTAATGCTCATGATTTGAGACCAAAGAAGGACAACTGAATACATCTAAACATTTTGAGGTTTGTGTTGTTGAGACACGTGTACTCTGCTACAGTGCCTTTGATGAGGCCCTTTCAGGGCAGAGTGGTGGGTGAGCTAAACCATGGGTTTGGCCCATGGGGAAGATCTCATATCCCCAAACGAAAAACTTCTCAAAGGAAGTAACTTCCCTCTGTCACTCAGGCATCCTAAAGCACTCACATCATTGGGAATACCTGGGCAGCCTCTTTGTTATGTGGGGTTTCTCATCTTCCCTAGATATTTGGATGAACCATATGAAATTGACATTTTTGTAGGTCAAAAGTAGTCAAATATCAGAGGTTTGATATGGTTTAACTTGTTTTAGTTTTTAGTCTGCCAGAACGCAATATACCAGAAGTGGGTTGGCTTTTACAATGGGGATTTAATAACTTGCAAGCTTACATTTCTGAGACCATGAGTGTGCAAATCAAGGCATCATCAGAGGATGGCTTCTCCCTGAGACCAGCTGAAAGTGATCCTGGGATCCTCTGTCCCATGGCAGGTCACATGGCAGCATTTGCTGGTGTCTCCCTTCTCCAGGTTTCCTTGCTCTCAGCTTCTGGCTTCCAGGGCTTCCTCTCTCAGCTTCTCTAGGTTTCTCTCTGTCTCTCTCTCCTGTATTCATCCTGTTTATAAAGAACTCCAGTAAGAGGATTAAGACCCACCCTGGCTCACACCTTACTGAAGTAACCTAATCAAAAGGCCCTTAACTGAAGTAACCTAAGCGAAAAGTCCTACAGGAGTGGATTAGCTCTAAGCACATGTTGTTTCTGGGTTCCAAAAAAGCCTCATACTACCACAAACTTAAGCTCAATCACCTGTTGTAGGTAGAGGACCAGTCACACATTCTCAAGCTTCCGCCTTTTCCCGTTAGGTACAGGATGTTTGCAAGTGCACTGTGAAACTGGAGGGGCAGGTGGCAAAGAAAAATCCATGTTCTTGCATTTCCTATTTAAAACTCTGGGCTTTTCTTCTCTCTCTCCCACCCCCAAAGGGACAACTACACACTTCAAATCAATCCCAATTCAGGCCTCTGTAATGAAGATCATTTGTCCTATTTCACTTTCATTGGAAGAGTTGCTGGTTTGGCCGTGTTCCATGGGAAACTTTTAGATGGTAAGTTGTTACAACATCTTGAAATAATAAAAATAGGCCAATGATGTATGTGGTTCTCTATGAGGTGTATTATCTTTTATATTAGAGAGTCTAAGCAAAAGCTTCACTGGTTCTCTGTAATTCATTAAATTATGTTTCTCCCATAATGGAGGTGTTTGTCCCTGGTGCCATCTTAATTTGGACACCAAAGACAAAGTGTCTACACATAGTTTAAAAATCTGGGAGGGAAAATCCCTCAAGTTCAAAGTAGAGAACATTCTGTATTTATGCATTTTCCATGGTCTTCAGAGAAACTTTTCTTTTGTGAGAGCTAGATTTGGTGACAGATGGAAAAGCCAACTGAAAAGTTAATTAAAATATTCTGATCCATCCAATATCCTACCATCGCTCCATTTGTCCCCAAATTATGATTTTTTTTTTATGTAAAGAGACCATAGAATAACAATGTTATAACCCAGCTTTAGACTTTAACACTAGAGTCATGGCTGAAACAGGTGACACAAATAATTTCATTCTAATTTAGAGCATATAAATCAAAGAAGGTTTACAAGGTTAGAAATCAAACCCCCTTCCTGCCTATATTGATGGGCTTCTTATGCATTTGGTCATTCAAAGGTAGTGCCCTTTAGAGAATACTACAAAAATCATCAGTGAGGACAGAGAATCAGAAGTATTTTTGAGGAATTTGGGGGTGAAATGGAAGACAGAGAATAAAAGTTGAGATTTACTTTGCAGTTATTGTGGAGAGAGTTGTATCCAGGGAAATTATATTATTTGTACTTATAGAGCCTTAGCTATTCCAATAAATAATTGATGTGCCCTCTGTGCTTTTTCCTTTAATGTATTTTTTCTGTTACTTGCTAGCTGATTTTGGTCATGAATAATTTCAACATTTCCTTTTTGATGGGAGAAACAAACCCCTTTTTTTCTGATATAAGGAAACTTCTCCCTGCCTCCTCATATATGTGTGTGTGTATGTATGTGTGTGTAGTATTTAAATTTAACTTCAGGCATTGGGGCCATGCCATAGATTATTTCAGCCTGTTCACGTTGAGTTCAAACTTCTTAGAAGGTCAGCTCATTCAGCTTCCTCCAAGGGGGAGAAGACACTGTCAGTTGCTGGGGGAGGAGGGGTGGTATGGGGAAGTATATAAGACACGCTCCTGGCTGCAGTGCGGGAAAAAGAGAAAACCGAATCCCAGTTACACATTGCAAGCAGAAAGGAACACACAACACATTGAGTACTCAGGAGAAAGTGCTTGTTCTGGGAATGCTTTACCAGGATTAGCCACGCCTTCAGCATGGCGTAGGATTTGAGCACGCGGAGGGTGGGATCATTTTAGAAGAGAGAGGGCTGGTCAAGAGTCAGGGCTCTGGGAGAGTATGGGTGCAGGGACAAGTGGGGAAGCAGCGAGACTGCTCAGGTGGTCTGAGCCAAAGATGGTGGCAGGGCTGTGGTGCTCCCAGGTGTGAGTGATCAGGAGTGTCTTAAAAACACAAATGCAGAGCGTCCGTTCTCTACACAGCTGCCCCCCCCCACTCCCTTTGGTCCCCTTCGCCCTTTTCACCCCTCTACACACTGAAGATACTTGAGTTTGTAACCTTAGGTCTGCAGTGAAAAAAACACTTCAGAGAATTGGTGACTCATTAGCTCCTGGGAAGTGAGTGAGGGTGGAGGAGGAGTTGGGGAACCAGCGGAGGGGGCCAGGTCTGCAGATAGCAGTGCCCGGATGAGGACACCTGTGAGGTTGACTTTGCCTCTGACACGGTAGACTGGAGGTGCCCACATTTCAACAGTATTTCAGGCCTTGGTCATCTCTCATCTGGAAGACCACACGGGCTCAGCTCCATCTTGCCCCTTCCTGCTCTTTCTCCCCATCACTGCCCAGGCAGTAACTCTGAAATGCAGATGGAATGTCACCTGGCTTTTACTGACTCCCTGTGGCCCTCAGAGAGAAGTCCAAGCCCTCTAGGCCCACATGCAAGCTGTGTGTCCCAGGCCCTCTGGCCTCTCGTCCCGTCGCCCCCCCTTCTCCCCCCCACCCCCAGTCTAACCACTGGGGAGGCCACAGCAGTTCCTCCCTTTTCTTCCCCATTCAAGTGCCTTATTTGCATTGCAGATTCCTGCTTGGCCTGGAAACTAATTTTAGTCATTTTTAAGTGTACAAGTCAGTGGCATTACGTTTACAATGTTATGCTGCCATCACCGCCATTTGTTCCCAAGACACTTTCGTCACCCTAAACAGTAGCTTTGTACCCATTAAGCAATAACTCCCCATTTGCCTCCCCTCTCCCGTCCCCCAGCTCTTGGTGAACTTGGATCTACTTCTGTCTCTCTGAATTTGCCAATTCTAGATATTTCATATACTATTTGTCCTTCTGTATCGGGCATATTTCACTCAGCACAGTTTCGAGGTACAGCCGTGCTGTCGCATGCTTCAGAACTTCATTCCTTTTTAGGGCTGACTGTTACTCACGTTTTGTTTATCCATTCGTCTGTTGGTGGACATTTGGGTTGTTTCCACCTCCCAGAAACCTTTTTGAGCCTTTTCTGCTATAAGCATCTGTTAGTCCAGCTGCCCTCCCTACTACCCCGACCTTGACCTGGCCCCTGTCCTCCAGTTCACGGAAGACTCTAGAAGTGCCTCGATTGCTCCGTCCTGGTCTCGCATTCGAATGAAGGCACATTAATCTTTTATTTCATGCTCTGATGCACAGCAGTATGAAAAGTTTTGAAACTAAATGCTGTTTTCACCCTATTTTAGGTTTCTTCATTAGACCATTTTACAAAATGATGTTAGGAAAGCAGATAACTCTGAACGACATGGAGTCCGTGGTGAGTAAACGCAGAGCACGTCAGGGGGCACCCGGGCCTTTCGGAAAGACATTTGAGGCCAATGTTTCTAGTACAGTGATCTCTGTGAGTGTTGTCATCCAGGATGGCACACTTGATTGTTTAGAGAAGTTAATTGATCTCCCTGATTTTTGTAATAAGCAAATCATTGTTCATATTTCCTTTTTCGTGGCATTTAGAATAGATGCACCCAAATCTCAATTGCCTCTGCTTACCCAGGCATAAGAGTGGCTTGAATAAATTAAATCCAGGGGAAATCTGGGCACTTCATTGTAGCCAGTGTTTCCATCCAAGACTGCTAATACCGAACTGTTTCCCAACCTCATAAAAATGGCAGCAGCAAAAGGCTAGAACAGTAGGCAAAAGGAAGAAAAATGACACAGGCCTCTTAGACTTTGAAAAGTAGTGACCACTACAGGGTAGGGGGAGAAAAAAACTCCTTAGAAAATGAATGCTGTGGGAAGTTCACTGAACAGTGATTGGGTTTTCCAGTTGCATTGAATTTATTCCCTTTACCTGGGCTGACCATTTTAGAACTGAAAGGATCTCCTAAGAAAACAGAAATGGGGGCCCTTCATAATATGCTTTTCATTCTCTCTCTCTCTGAATTCACTGTCCCCTTCACGCACCCACTGTGTGGGCGGTACCCGAGTGCTGACACAGGCACACAGGGCTGAGGAAACGTCTGTGCCTGGCCGGGTGCATGCGGCTCCGCCTGCATACTCAGTCACTGACCCGAAAGCCTCTGCAACCCCTCGGCCTGGCCGGGATACCGACTGCGTCTCGTACATAGTCGAGTATATGAGCCGTATTCTCCGTACTTACCAGCACTGACCACTGTGTTTCTGCTCGTGTAACTGTAAGAAAACATCTTTACCTTCTTTCGGGATGCTAAGTGCTCCTGAATCCACTCAGCTGACTTTTTCAACCATGGGCCGGTGGGTATAAAACCCATAGCACCAGTCTCAAATTTCTTTCAACTTTCACATCTTCTTTGTACTCTTAGGCTTCTTATTAACAAGAAAGCCAGAAGTTTCTCTTAACTTCTATGTTAATTTTACACCACATTTCAACAGTATTTTAAATACAAGGTGCACGTTCTTTTTTTGCCTTCCCAGAGCCTGCCAGGTCCCCAGAGTCCCTGTCACTAGACAGAGCTAGGAGACTCTGGCTCCTGGGGTACCGGCTCTGGACTTCTGGCACGGGAACAGCCTCCCTGTTTGCTTAAATGGACATGCAGAGCGCAATCAAGGCCCAGGAAAGGGTGTGACTTAAATCCATTGGTGTTCAATTAGTAAAACATTCTCTTTCCTTCCTATTTTCCTCGGACATCTTCACTCTAAAGGATAGGAAGTATACTCACCTCCGCACGTTAAATTTTCTTTATCGGTGAGCATCTGGGGCTCTGCCCAGCATCCTGCGTGCGTGACTTCTGCACTCCATAGAGCCCAGCATTCAACTGCAAACCCCTGTTGCTACCAAAGCTTGTTTCTTTGCATTCTAAATTAAAGAGGAAGCATTCGTTTGAGGTGGAGCAGGAAACATTGCATTAATGAGGAATGGAATTCTTGAGCATTCTGAATGGAATTACATGTAAAGGACTTAATTATTCGAAGAAGTCAAATGTGATTGTGTTTTGAAAAAAAAAAAAAATACTTGATTTTAATTTCTGTTTTTTCTGTAGGATAGTGAATATTACAATTCTTTGAAATGGATCCTAGAAAATGATCCCACAGAACTGGACCTCATGTTCTGTATAGATGAAGAAAACTTTGGGCAGGTATGTATGGGTCACCCCAAGAGCACTCCTTTGACTTTCAAAGAGCATTTTCTTTTTCACACAACTTTGCTGAACAACTGAAAACCACCACCAGGAGTTTGAGATGTTAATTACCATCTGATTGTATCGGTACCTTATTGCCGTGCCTGGAGCCAAGTCACAATACAACCCTTTCTCTCTTCCTGCACAAAGTTATAGAAATTCTAAGAGGCCTCCTGAGGCCTGAACTAGCACCGCCTTCTAATCTAAAGCAAATCCAAATGTGAATGTGCCTGGGTTTTAGAATGAAGTGACTTCAAGAAATAGTATATTTGTTTACTTAGTGATATTGTACATGGCCAGGTATGGGTGATATTTGGGGCGCCTTGGTGTTTCGTTTTGTTTTGTTGCCCTTTTCTCTGCTTTCTGTTGCCACAATGAAAATTGTCTTACCTGGGGCTCAGCATGCTGGGCTCAGGTTCCTATACCTTACCTCCTTGCTTTGCTCCCACACTGTCCTTAAGGCTGGATTAATCATAAAGGTCAATTTCAAAGGTGAAGTTGCCTGCTTGGAGTTTTCATTATTGTCCTATGGTTTCATAGAATGTGCTTGGACTTAAACCTGAAACCTTTGATTACATTTTTTTCCCCAGCAATAATGGTGCTTCTTAGGAGATCTCAAGGTGTCATCTGACCATGGTACCTATCCTTTCACAGAAGCCCAGAGATATTTCCCATCTCTCAGACCAAATCTACAGGGTCTTGAAATGAATTAGAACATAAAGCTTGTTTAAGGGTAGCCGTTTGGAAAGTGTAATAGATTTGTTCTTTATCACTACAGAGATTATCAAAAGTGTATACACCACAATCAAGAATTTGCAGTGCTTTACTAAATCTCATAGGTGAAGTAACGAGATCAGGTCCCTGGCCTCTTTGGCTCACAATCTTGGAGAAGAGAAGCTGCTACCAGTAGATATAAAAGAATTGGTAACAACTGGGGGCAAAAATTTTCAGTCAAGAAAAGGTTCCCATTGATATGAAAATTGTTTACTCCTGTGTCATATGTTCAAGCTAAGAAATCAGTTGCTAGTTGAGCTGGGGAAGAACCCAGGAGTTGGGGGAGACTTGGGAAATTTGTATTTTCCTTCCCAGTTGGTTGGGTGAGGGTCATAGAACATCAGACACCAGAGACCAGAGAGACCTTGTGTGGCAGTTTGAAATTCTTTTATGAATCCCAAAAAGAGAAAGATAATGTTTTTTAACTAATCCATTCCTGTGAGTGTGAGACCCTTTTGTTGGACTATGTCAGTGAGGCGTGACTCAGGTTGAGTCTCCGCCCTCTTGCTGGAGCTGATAAAAATGGAGACACAGAGAGAGAGACACAGAAAAAGGGAGCCGCCATATTATGTTGATCCTGCCGTGTGAGAGAGAGGACTGCAGGAAAACAGGGAAGCCCTGAGAGGCTCAAGTTACAGAGGCCCAGGGAGAAGTGAGCCATCTGCCTAATAGCTCACAGCTAAACTCAGGAAGAAAGCGTAGCAGCCAAGACTGAGAGAAGAGGCCTGGAAAGAAACAAGCCCTATGCCTGATTGCCCACAGCTGAGCTCCAGGAGATGGTACATTCTAGAGGGAAAGGCAGAGATTAGCATCCATCTTTACCATGTGGCCAAATGCTAGGATCAACAGCTGACTTTGGTGAGAAAGCATCTCTGATGGTGCCTTGATTTAGACATTTCATGGCCTTGGAACTGTAAGCTTTTCCCCAAATAAATTTCCCATTATAAAAGCCAAACCATTTCTGGTACTTTGCATCAGCAGCCCTTTGACAAACTAAAACACCTTGTAACTTAAGATCAGCTACTACATTAAAAATCATCTTTTTGCCCCATTTTGGAGGCAGAGGTCCCATATTGTACCACATGCCTAAAACTCCTCACAAACAAATGGACACTGCCCTTCCGGGGGCGGGCCTCGTGCTGGGTGGGGGATCTTGGCTGCCGCAGCCCCACCAGCAAGGCTGGCCTTTCCAGGTCCAGTGCTTCCTGGGACCAAATCCACTGCTTGTCTCCAGCCGTGTCTGCTTCCTTCCACCACTGCCATTGGCACTAACTGCTCACCCTCAAAATGTCTGCAATTCCAGTGCCTTTTCTTTTCTTCCCTCCTTCCATCTCCTTGAAAGGTGCACATCCTCTGCTGGCCCTCAAACACCCATGTTCCTCGGCCAGCAGCCTCTACCTCCTCCTTTTCTTGTCCTGTCTGCTCAACCTCGTTGTGGCTTCAGCTGCCATCCATCTCCATGCAGCTCGCGAGTCTCCTATCTCCAGCTCACACCTATCTTTTAATCTCCAAATCCGCCCTTGTTGACTGCCCGCCAGAACCTCTCCTCCTGACAGTCCCATGGTCCCAGACCAAGGCCATTTCCTAACCCCTGTGCCCAGGTCTGCTTCTGGTCTGATAAGTGGCCCCACCATCCCCTCAAGCCGGAAACTCGAGACTCATGTTTGAACCTTCCCTCTTTGAAGTCATGTCCGGTCCCGCCATGTCCCACTGGCCCTCATCGCCTAGTCATTCAGTCTTCTTATCTCTCCTCACTGCACACTTCCCCCGTCCAGGCTCTGGGCATTTCTTGTCTGTTGTTATGAGAGCCTCCTATTGGTCTCTCTGTTTCCTGTCCTGCTCTGCTCCCCAGTCCATTCTCTGCTGTCCCAAAAGTAATGTGGAATATTTCTAAACTGTAAACCTTGGCATGCAGTTCTACTTAAACAGCAGTTCTTCAATGGCCATCCTGTAGTCTTCAGTGTAAATCCAAAACCTTCTGAACTTGGCTTATGACCCCTTAGCATCCAATACTGCACACCTCTGGCCTTATCTTTTGATACCTCCTTCCTCTCATCTTCCCACCCATGTCATCAACAGTGTCCCCAGTGACCCTCAGTGCCATAATGCTGGCTGTGCAGTGCCTTCTCTATACCTGTTCATCTCATTCCCCTCCTCCCCTCGCTGTTGACGCTGTCGGTGATCATTAGCTGTCCTACTGTATACTATAAGCCCCTTGAGGTCTTGGCATCTCTGATGCTAGGCAAATAGTTGATTCCCATTAAATATTTGTTGAGCAAATGAATGAATAGTGCCAGCCTAGCTCAGAAAAATGTTAATACTGTTATAAAGTAATAGAAGCCCTAAATGTAAGAAAACAAAATCTTTTGAATTTCAATGACAGTTTTTTAAGCTGGATCTTTTAACTCCCAGTTTTCAAAGGGTAACACGTCGGTAGTCATCTTAGAACTGTCTTCCTTTCATTTTTAACACATAAAGGAGGAAGTAGAAATAAAGACCAAGGAACACTAAATCAATCTTGTGTGTTAAATGCATAAGAAAGTCTTTTTATGCATCCACTCATAGAAAAACCAAATGACTAACTTAAATGACAGTTCAGAAAATTATTAGCAATTAAAAGCAGATATCTGGGAAACCGTCCTTAGTTACAGTTAAATGTAACTATTTCCATCTACTAAAGGAAAGCCAAAATAGGACTTCTAATAAAGATTCTGATTATCATTGTAGTTCTTGCTAATTATTCATGAAAAACAATCCTCAACCTCCTCATTTAATGCTGTAGATTTTTCTGACTTTTGGGTAGAATCAGATAGAGTAATGCAATAATCACAGCAGACCCATGAGATGAGTAAGATAATGATTAGGTGCCTGATTTGTTCAATTACTGCCTTCCCTTTTTAGAGAGTAACCTGATTAACGGGACTCTGATGTAGCTCTTTTGCATTCTGATAAGAAATTCAGAGTGATGTAAGCAGCCACGAATTTCTCTCATCCCCCGCATCCAGTCCATCATCAAGCCTGTTCATTTCACCTCCCAGATAGTTCTCACATCTATCCATTACTCTCCATCTCTTCCACCTCCTACACCCAAGTCCAAACTGCCACCTTCTCTCGTGGACTCCTGATTGGTCTCCCTGCATGCACCATGGTCTCCAGTCATGGCAGAGTGGTCTCTTCAAAATGTAGAGAAGGTCAAATCATTTCTCTGCCAGAGTATTCAAGGGCTTCCTACTGCCCTCAAGATGAAGACCCAGATCCCTGATGTCTCCAAGGAGGGCCTGCATGGCCTGCCCACCGTCTCTTCCTCCAGGCCCATTTGTATCAGAAAGCTGCCTGGAATGCTCTCCATGCCTAGCCCCTCATCTTCTGGAACCCACGCAACCTGCCTCAGAGCCTTGGCCCACACTGTCCTTCTCTTGGGAAGACACCTGAGGGGGAACTTTCAGTTCAGACGGCCCTTCTTCAAGGAAGCCTGCGCTGCCCGCACACCACATGATTTCAGAGTATCTCTTTCCCTCGTAGCAGGTACAAGGAAATGAACCGATAGGAATGTAGAGGGCATTTGACGTTAGGAAGTTCAGAGTAAAGGACTTTTGAAGTTGGAACCTCAGATGCCTTGGCTGTCATTACAATCTCTGTGATGTCTGTGGGGAGAGGCTTATGGAGGGTGGAAAAGGCAGGGGGAGGCGGGGGCTGACACAGCTGTTGCTGAGAGTCGGGTGGGAATCCCACGGGGAGAGGGGTGTGCAGGGCTCTGACTGCCCCCTGAGGCTGGATCCCGTGGGTTTGTGGGAGTTTGTGTAGCAGTGCTTGGTGCCCAAGGATGGGGTCTAAGAAACAGATGTACCTTATTCAGCCCAATACACTCAACAAGATACAAGTTATTTCTAAACTAGCCCCTCAAGCATTTGGCATAAAGCATCTTTGGAAGATTGGAGAGTTGTGTGTGAATTCAAATTTTTTTTTTTTACCACCCAATAAGAGAATTCTAGTTCTGTGAGACTCTCATACTCCTCCTTAGAGCTTACGCTGATCCTTATGAGGAAGAGACATGAGTTTGTACTCAGGCCAGTAGACTGGAAGAAATGGGAAGCTTTCTATCTACAGTTTTGTTTTGTTTTTTCCCCACAAACACTTATTGAGCACTTCCAGTGTGCCAGGCACACACAGTGTTAGTTCTTCATGCTCATCCTTAAAGGTTCAGAAATGAGAAAATGATGGTGGAGCAGAGGCCAGCATTGGAACGCAAGTGTGTATGAAGTGAAATGGGAAATGGGTGTGGGTGGCATGAATCCACCCCACAGAGGAGGTGATGAGGACACTTGGGTTCTAGCACTGGCTCCATCTCCAGCTTCCTAGTCATCCTTTGTCAGAGTGTTGCACCTCTCTGGGTCTCAGCTTCTGCCTCCGTAGTGCTTTTCACTCTCGTGATTGATGCCAAAGCATTGCTCACATAACATGGAGGAGATGTTGGGGATTAAGAGGAGCCCTTTGCTTGGCTTGCACAGCTTCCCTGGCCAGTTCAGCTTCTCCCACCTTGGCCCAGAGCCATGCTGGTCCACATGATGGCCCCGCCAGTCATGAGCACGTGTGGCCCTTCCCTCCTGGGCTAGTGATATCTGAAATGAGGAAGTGGGAAGAGTTTGGGGAAACAACACCATGAGACTATAATTACACAGGCAGAAATGGAGGCCAGCCAGAGAGATGTATGTGCTTGGAGTCCAGCTGAGCCCATTAAAAGAGCCTGGGACTTTGGTGTCAGAGCATCTGGAGTTTGCTTCTCAGCTCCCTGCTCTTCCTGGCTCAGCCTCTCTCTCAATGAGAAAACATGTGATGGCCCCTACCTAGCAGGGATGAATCGAATGAAGAGTACCCTTTGAAGGACCTAACATGACACCTGGCACAAAGGAAGCAGTTTGAAATGGCACTTGAGCAGCTTTCATTATTTCCTGTTAAAATGGTGTCCGTGAAGAACCCAAGAAAAGAATGAAAATCCAAGGCCACTGAAAGCTTGAACTGACAAGTACCTATTGTCAGTATCTTAGTTTGCCAGGGCTGCTATGACAAATACCACACACTGGGTGACTCAAACAACAGGAACTTATCTCAGGGTTTGGGAGGCTAGAAGACCTCGTCAAGGTATTGGAAGGGTTTGCTTTCTCCCTAATTCGTAGCATTCTGGCAGTTCTCCAGCACGTGGTCATCTCTCTCCTTGCATCTGCTCCTCTGGTTTCCATGGACTTGTGGCTTCTATGACTTCTATGTCCACTTTCCTTTGCTTATTAGGACTCCAGTCAGATGGATTAAGGCCCATCCTCATTCACAGTTTGGCCTCATATAAATAGGGTCTTCAAAGATCCTATTTGCAAATGAGTTCCCCACCTTAACAGATAACATCTTCAAAGGTCCTTTTTACAAATGGACTCCCAGAGGCTAGGACTTGAATCTGTCTCTTGTGGGGGGTGCAATACAATCCCAATAGCCAGGATCTGGGAGGATTTCCCCCTAAGGCAATGAATGGCCTAGAGAGCAGAATTGAAAACCACCCTCCCCACTCATTCCCTTGGGGAGAAATTCCATGGTTGAATCAACGGTAAAGCAGACCTCTGCCCATGGATTGATTGGTCCTGACCTCCTTAATTAGCTTAGATAGTGTGGTATTGTTTTAGCACAGGTGCATTGGCTTTAACTCTGGGAGCTTACAGGCTTACAGTTTTGAGGCCATGAAAACATCCAATCAAGGCAGCAAGACAATGATTTCTTCCTGAAGACTGGTTGCCAGCAGTCCTGGATTCCTCTGTCACATGGCAGGGCACATGGTGGTGTCTGCTGGTCTCTCCCTTCTCTTCCGAGTTTCCTTCCTTTCAGCTTCTTGCTTACGTGGCTTTCTCTCTCTTTGTCTGAATTCATCCTATTTATAAAGGACTCCTGTAAAAGGATTAAGACCTACCCTGGGCAGCACCTTAACTACCCTAATCAAAAGGTCCTACTTAAATGTTTACATCAACAGGAATGGATTAGATTCCTGGGAGTAAATGGATTAAGAACATGATTTTCTGGGGTACATACAGTTTCAAACCTCCACACTCTACCCTCTGTACCTCAAAAAGACATATTCTTTCCATGTGCAAAATACATTCATTCCATCACAGTGTCCCAAAAGCCTTAAATATTTTTTTTCCCCTAAAATTAAGCATTTGGTTTTTTAAATGTTAGGTGTCTCCCTTCTTTCCCTTCTGCTAGGTACTGCTTTATATGTAATGCTCTTAAGCCAGGGTCGGGTCAGAGCATAAGAGAAGCATGATGACTTGTTTTCCGCTACTTTGCTCATTTTTGGTCCTGGGTGGTTCTAACGGGGGAGCCATGGGGGTAGGTGAACAGGCAGAGGTATCTGGATGCAGATAAACAACCCTGTTCTCAGGGCGGCAGATAAAGCTATCCTTTCAGCATGGTTTCTTATGCTCTTTTTTTTTTTTTTTCCTTAATCTTTGAAAGAAATTCCACGTGTCTTTTTTTAAGACTATAAAATTTAATTTTCAGAAAGAAATAAAATGCACTGGAACCTGAGTCTCTGTAGTCATAATGAATGAATCCTGTTTTTCTTCTGTTACACCTAATTAACTTCTTGATAAATGAATTGCAGTTGAAAAAAATGTCGCTATTCTCCATTGTTACTAATGTATGAAATACAATTAAAACTCATAAATAACCATAAAATAATTTGCCTTTAATGATAGCCTCTTTAAATAGGTAACATCTTAACAATTTAAAAGCCTCATTAGACATTCCCTTTGTACAGAGAGCTGGGAAATCTTTCTGAATAAATTTTGCTTATCTTCCTTTTATGTAGTAAGACATTACTTAATATGCAAAATAACTTTATGATGGTGATTGTTGTTTTATCTGTGTAATTACAGACATACCAAGTGGATCTGAAGCCCAATGGGTCAGAAATAATGGTAACAAATGAAAACAAAAGAGAATATATTGAGTACGTATATACATATTTGCCCCCTTTTTTTTAATAAGTGAACAATAAATTTGTTTGACATCTCTGGCCAGAATAGTAATGCATATTATGGGCTTAAGTTTATTGGTCAGTTTTCAACAATACAACTTCCTTTTTTTTGCCTTGGGCTAATGGGAAATTCAATTATGTGATGGAATATTTCACTTGTATTATGACTTCGAGTTGCCACATAAGCAGTGGAAGGAGAAAAAAGTGTACATTATCAAGTAATATGACATATACTCATTTGGGCTATGTGGGCATCTAGTCTAAAATTTAGAATTGCAATGACAGAATGTAATATAAAATTAGGAACCACGAGAAATGAAATATTCTCTCTTCTGACTTCCATAAGGAAAATGTAGGAAAATAGATAAAATGGAGAGGAAAAATTCAGCACTTGCAAACATAATTGTTGCTGATAGTCGTAGTTTTCTTAACCTAATCTTAGCCTCATTTGGTCTAACAAAAAGTTGAGTCCTGTTAGGAATCTGCTAAGTATTTCTGGGATTTTGTACTAGGCAGAAGGTCCTTCTTTGTCGGGCACGGTCCTTTTCTTCTTTGGTGTGTGTACAGATGTGCATGTGCATGTACATAGCTTCCAGCGCACAGCTCTGGGATATCCCAGGGTGGCTGGCTTGCTTTCTTACTTTGCTAGTTTGGACCAGCCCTGCCTGTGCAGGGACGAGGTGAGCGTGGTCATGCCGGGTTCCACCTCCTGTTTCTGCTCCTCTGCGGGTTACGCCGTGGCCTGAGCTCCTTGCCCACACCTAGCACTCCATTTCAATAAGCTGGGCTGTCCTTTGGGTAATAGGACTTGAACTTGGAGAATTGGCTGAGGGTCTTAGCAACTTTTAGTGTGATCTGCAGAGACAAACCTCCTTCCTACTTAAGGAGAAATGGAGAGTGCTGGGGTCTCTACTTAGAAACCATGCAGAACAAAGTAGAATTTTTTTCTCCACTATCAAGTTAAAAGCTTATTATGCTTAATAAAAAAAACAGAGATAAGAGGCTGCAGTTCTTATCTGTTAACATTAAAAAGGCATGCTTGTTCTGAACTTGGAAAATCTCAGCAGACGACACTCTGGCAGACACCACTGTCTTGTCTCCATTAGGAAAGACAGGCTGCGAATAGGTTTTAAGAGAGGGGAAAAAACACCCCACCAGAGGGTGGCTAGGGTCTAAAGTCTGAGGAATCTGACAAGTACTATGTGCCATGCATAATTCTTTGCAGTTAATTGTTTTATGTTTCAAACTTGGGGAGGCGGGGAGCGACTGGGCAGTTTCAGCTAGCTCCACTGAAAACTTTATGTTGGAAATCCCCAGCTGTTGCCTCGCACCTGTGTATTCCTGGTGCAAGAGGAATGATTTTGACCGAGGATTATCACACAGCACAGTAAAACCTGGTACGCTTGGGCAGAACCGGGTCCTCCAAGGCCCACCGTTGCCATGCTGCCTCCTTAGGTGAAGCCCTTTAAGATGAAGTCCTTGTGCTCTGGCACAAGGAAATGCCTTGGATTGAATCCAAGGCGGATTAGCCTTTCAGTAAATTTTGTTCTGTACTAAATACTGTCACAGAGAGAACAATTTCAGTGGATTTCAGTTACTTAAAGAGGTCTTAGCATAAATCCTCCAAATTTTGGTATTAAGATATTAGTGTACATCATTTTGCTAATAAAGCTTATGTATCACTGTTGGAAATCCACACATTGAATATTAGATTGAAATCTCATATGGCAAAATATGTCCACTGGGTACTCTTTAAAGCATGTGCAGATTTATACATATATTTGTATACATGTATATATGTGTGTACACGTATTACACACATACACACGAACTACGTATTCCTACCTCATGACTGTTTCTCTTTTCTCCACATAGTCTCATTTATGAAGCAGCTTTTATAAACTAAGTCCTTGATCTGGAAAAAGAGAAAGAAACTAGGAATTACTCTCTTTGAAGTCCTCAGTGAGATTTTAGGTTTTTCACGTGTGTTCCAGCGAATATTGAAAGAATTAGTGCACAATGTGTGTGTGGCCCAGCGTTAGCCCTCCGTTTCCCTCTGCCAGTGTAGGGGCTTCTTTCCTTTCCTGTTTGATGAGAAGTCGTCAAAGCTGTGGAGAAATAAACAAGCACTGTGATGGAGGAGGCCAATATTGTTCCTTTTTCCCCCGCAGCTTAGTCATCCAGTGGAGATTCGTGAACAGGGTCCAGAAGCAAATGAACGCCTTCTTGGAGGTGAGTTCTCCAGGACAGCGGCGTGGCTGCTGGGCCGCCACCTCTCATTTTTTTAGTGTTCTCTTTCTTTGCTTCTCTTATCTGTTAATTTGCCTTAACTGTTTTTAAAAAGACTTTTTGACAAACTTAATCCCGAGGCATAGGTTCCCCCACAGAGGCAAGAACCGTTGTCTTGAAGTTCCAGGGGGTGTCCGGGGGGCCGGGAGACACCTTGGTGCCAGGCTCTAAGAACTGTGCGGCCTCAGAGCTGCGCAGTCTAAAAGGCAGTTTCCAGTCACGCCGTCCCTCCCCTGTAATCGTGCCTTCCCGTCAGCGGTCGGATGTTTCTTCTAAGCTAATTCCTCACAGACTTCCTTCCTACCCGGGTACATGTCAACACGTTTTCTTAGGCTGGGTTTCTATTATAAACCAGCCCACCTTGTGTCAACTTTCACCCCCTTGAGGCGTGAGAGGGGCTTCCCAGACCTAAATGCTCCCAGGCACTGGAGAGGCCCCAGCAGATTCAGCTTTCTAAAAATGTTTCACTTCGACCAAAAGTGAAATTCCTTCTGAAATCTTTATAATGTGTACTGGTTCCTTTAAAGATAGCATAGGGAAAAGCCGCAGGTCCACATTTTAAATTTCCACTGAACTGAGTTCTCGTTGAGTGACGCTCACTTAAGCTTACCCCTTGCTCAGTTACCTGCCAGTGATGAGCAAAACCTACCCAGGTGACGCTCGCAAAGAGCATGCCAGGACTTAGTGACTTAAGGTGTGAGCCAGGGCCGACTGGAGAACAGTGCATTTGGTCCACTGAGAAGAAAAACGCCAGGGAAGCCGGTCCCTGCGCCACCCCAGTCCCCAGCCCCCACCCCCCAGCCACACTCAGACTCCGCTGCCTTGAGGGTGCAGTCCAAGGCCACCCCACCAGTTGGTGCTCACCTGGAGCTATGCTTCCAGCCTCCTCTCTGCCACGTCCCGCTGCCTCTTTTTGTCTTTCACCTGCCAGCCTCAAGCAGTTATGTTTAAGTATTCTGCACATCTGTGGCCTCTGCGTTTAAGAACACGCTGACTCATGGCAGTGTGTTATAAATGGCTTTCGGAATCCACCTGCTTACAGTAACCCATATAGGATTTCAAAAATTACTCAACTACCAGAACCTTCTAGATTCTACTGTTTTTCAACACTCTTGTGTTGTGACTATGCTGTGTTTTTATTGGAATTATAGTTATTTGACACTGTCACTGATCTATGAATCATTAGTAAAAAGTGTATTTTTCTTGGCTACCCAAAAAAAATTTGTTTTTCTTTTAAAATTTGTCTCTTTCAAGAAAAAAGTGTTTAGAGTGATCTTTTTTTTTTTTTCTTTTTTCCCTTTCAGGGATTCACAGAACTGCTTCCTATTGATTTGATTAAAATTTTTGATGAAAATGAACTGGAGGTGTGTATTGTAAACATTATTTTATGTAAAATAGATGGTTACAGATGATATTTTAATATTCTCTCATCCATACTGTCTAAGGAGTCAGTTTAAATGAATTCTATCACATGTCTCTTAGGGGTCTTGTTTGCTGATTAGAAGTGAAGAATAGCAAAAGTAAGTGAATAGATATGTTGCCCGTGAGAGGGCAGTTCTGGGACCCACTTAGCTGACTTGGCTTCATGACCCTGTGCACCAGGCAGAGAAAACTGGTGGGTCACCTAGAGCCACTTTGCAGCAGCCCTTTGGGGTGATGGCACCCTACTCACAAGGCCAAGCTTCTCCATCCCAACCATGGCAGCCAAATGGGGGAGGGGGGCCTGAGCCATACAAGTGGGCAGTAAGTATCTACTGGGTGCTGGCAACAGGATGTCTCCGTGAACTTGAAGTGGTTTACATTGCCTAAGGAAAACCTCAGAAGACAAGGAGGTAGTGGCAGAAGGTCGTTTAATGATTATCTGTTCTAGCTTCTTTGTGGTGACTTAGATGAGAGAGAGCAAATGAAAACCAAAGGAAGTTCTTGATGTTTTCTGTGTTGAGAGGACAGAAGGGGGAAGGCTGTGTCTATTGAGAAGCCATTGGTGAGATCCAATTAGTCATATCCAGCAGAGCATTTCTCATAGACTGACTTTCTGCACTTTTATCTTAAATTGGAAACTTCAAGAAAAAGGATGTCAGAGAAATCATATAGGATCAGCCCTTTATTTTGCAGATGAGGGAGAAATTGATGACCACATAAGATGACCCAGCAAGGTGTAGGTACCTTCAGGACTAGGAACCCAGTTTTGAGGTGTCTTGCTTAGGTCTCCTTCTATTTTACTCCAGTTCATCTGCAAAAATATCATATTCAAGTTTTTACAGGAAACTTTCCCCTATTGGAGAGTTATGAAATTAGAAAAACAAAGCTAAGCCTGCCTAATAAGGCAAAGCACCTGTGTGCAGGCCTCAGGCCTCTGGACAGTGTAGGGTTAGGTCTTCACCTGGATTGATCCATCTGAGGAGAAAAGTTCCTGCTGGAACAAAGTCCTAATCCTTTGGGGGTGGGGAGAAACTTTCAAATATTAAGATAAATAACTGTTCGGAAGGGGAACCAGCCAGGGAAACTTGCACGGTAACGGAGCATAAGAAAACGCGAGCGTCATGCGGAGGATTAGAGGGTAAGAGGAAGAGTTGATTGGAGCTCTTCTTTCCCGTGTGAAAAGTCATTGCCTTGTGCAAGGGTTAGGATCGGCCCCCCTCATTACATACTGTCGCCTTGTTCTGCTGGGGCAGGTAAGATAAGAAACACATGTCCACCTTCATTTGTTTTTATGAATTGCTAACTTGCCTGCTTGGCACAGTGACAGATGCTGGCATGGAGAGAGGTAATTTCTCAGTGTGTGATTCCTTCAAGCTTCCGCGTCCTTCCTTATTTACACCTGGTAAATTTCCTTAATAGCTGCTGATGTGTGGCCTTGGTGATGTGGACGTGAACGACTGGAGACAACATTCTATTTACAAGAACGGCTACTGCCCAAATCACCCCGTCATTCAGTGGTTCTGGAAGGTAATTCCACAGCCTCAGTGAGTCCCTGGTGTCGCGGGAGCCGTGGCCCCTGCTCCGTGTTGCCCCACTGCTCTTGCTTTGAGGCTGGTGCTGGAAATCAGGTCTCTGTTAGTACCTGGACTGCTCAGGCAGAGAAGCCACAAACTGAGCTAGAAGAAGCCCTTACCGCTGTTTTTCAGAACATTCATAGACAACTAGACCTCCACCAGGTTTTGATCCTGATCAAAGTGTTCCATCCTTTGATTACTTGGTTAAAGCAGCGTTTTGGGGAGAACCTGTAGAATTGGCAGGTTCTGAAAAGCATTCACTGGATTCAAGAGTCCTGGAATTAGTCCAGCGAAATGCAAATAGAAATGGAAGGTTTCTCAAGGCAGCAATTGCTTTGGGCGTATGCTTTCCAAGATGCCATTTTCTGTTAAAAAATAATTTTTCCAATTTTTTATCAATTCCAGCAGAAATTTTGATATTTTTATCTTTCAACCACAGATGCAATGAAATTTGATTTACTCTCTTAGTACCAATGTTTACATTCTCTTCAATTTAGGAGGGAAGTGAAATTGCAATGTCTGGGTCCAAGGGGGAGAAGATGAACTGATTTTAAAAGAACAGTTTTGTTTTTTTCTTTAAAGGCTGATTATTTACTTAGAGAAAAAAGGAATCATTTAACTTATTTTAATTTGTAAGTATATATTACTAATAATATAAGTGCCAGCAAAAGTATAGAGAGAGAAAAGAAAAAAGCAGAGGCTTTTTAAATCCTAGTCCAAGCCTTACCCTGCTTTGATTTTGGATATTTTTTTTTACTGCAGGTCAAGGAATATCACCAGTGATGAGAAACTTTGTTCCTATAATAACTCAAATACATAAAACATGCAGATTGTTTTAAAGGCCTATTCCTTTTTTTTTTTTTTTTTTTTTTTTTTTTTTT
>JAQZBX010040949.1:0-22502 GCA_029593785.1 Cabassous unicinctus | reverse complement strand
CTTGACTCCATAATAAAGTGGATGCTTTGCTGGAGACTTTCCTTTTTCCTTTCCTTTTTCCTTATCTTTGTCTTGGCTTTCTGTAGCCTTTACCATCTGGATGGGGTTTTCTATAGTACGAAGCATCTTTTAGAAATATTAATGTTTTCAGTATCTTTTGGAATAGAGACTTCGTGAAGCCTGTTTTAAAAATACTCCTTACTGTACTCACTCTGGCCAGAGAGCCGAAGTACAGGCACAAGGTCAGAGAGCATCAATGGTCTTCTGCGTTTTGGGCCTGTGGTTAGCACAGCTAGATTCTTTTTTTTTTTTTAACTCATTTTGGAAATGTGTTAAAGTTACTGTCTTGACAGAGGTGTTTCTTTCCATTGCATTGCGTTTACTTTATATGTCATCAGACACTTGTCCTGGTGTTCTAATGAGTTGAGACTCATGGAGACAAATGTTTAAATGGTGTCTTTCCACACTGATAGACATGAGCGGTATGCCACAGTCTGGCACTGGTGTCAGGCCCAGGTGCCTGGTGTTTGCTGTTGTTGATGTTGTGTTTGTGTATGTGTGTGCTTGTTTGTCCCCTTGTTTTTAAGACTTGGAGACAGATACTGGAAAGTATACACTTATTTTGCTGTCTGTGAAGATCTTGCAGTAGAATTTCTTATGTATTTCATTAAAAAAAAAAAAAAAAAACTACAAAAAGTAGCAGGGCATGTTTCCTTCTGCACATACTCCATAGCACTGAGTTTATACTCCACTTGGCACTGGGTATTAATTTAGCCCAGTAAGTGGGGTATCCAGCCCAGAACTTGCATTCCACTTGCCATGCCCCTCCATTGAACTGGGAAGTCCTTGAACTTAAGAGTCAAGTAGACTTCCATTGTCTCCTGGAAATTATGTCATCAGCTCAACCCTCATTAGATAAATCAACAGGCAAGAACCAAGCAAGCTCACTTATCACATTGACATCTTTAAATACTGATATATGTGGTATTTATTCATAATATGTTATTAGCATTTACTATGGTAAATTGCTCTTTAACTCTTGTTTGGTGACGACTACAGACCATAAAAAAGCTGTGAGTGTAATTGTGACTCACTACGTCAATCTCCTATATGACACTTTCAGTGAACAAACTTTACAATTTTTAAAATGTTTTTCTTTTTTCCTATCTCATGTTTATTGAGATTACATTTATGAAAATGTAATTTTATGTTATAACTAAAAAAAATTGGAGCTTTTAAATTTTTGTATATCTTTTTGCATTTCTTTTTTTAATAATTAATTTTTATTATATTTTCTAAAGTACCAATCTGTGAGAGATTGGAAATTAAAGAAACTGGTGCTTTGCCACAGAGAAGCACTTAGCTAGGTGATGTCTTAGAACAAGACTTCGGAACAAGACTTTGCAGGAGACAAGGTATATCTAAATAATTTCTATATATGTCTACACTTAAACCCTCTCACCAAATTACGTTGATGGAAATGGAAGAAGAGATTTAAAAGAAATTTCAGCAAGTTCAGTATATTCATTTTCAACTTATATCCCCAAATTAAGCAAATGCTGTATTTCTGAATTTATCTTTGATCAGTCACTGGTGACCATGTTCAACAATTTATTCTGTAAAGTAATAGTTAATGTACCTTTTAATGAACAGAATGGATTCTGCATTTTGTGTACTTTTGCATTACAATTTGTATTACTTAAAATATTATAGGTTGTAATACTGCCCTGATGATCATATGTGATAGCATGCTAGTTCACCAGCATCCAAACTGGTCTACAGGTAGTTTGTTCTGGGTGATTATCATTCATTACCATTCAAAGAAACAAGATTAAAATAGTGGCATACAAACCATTAGAAAAGAGGTTATGTTTTTTAATAGCTGCGTCTTTTTTAAAGGGGCGGGGGGGAATGTGGATTAGAGTTAGTGTGTTTAGCTTTATAATGATTGGCCTACTCTGAGTAAGTGGCTAGTAGATCGGGAACTCCTTGGAAGATTTGTTTTTGTGCTGTGAACTTCAAATGGAGAAGTGAAACATCATAGTCCCTCTGCCCACTTGAGCCTGCCTGTCTCTTGGTCAGCCATTTTATGTGCTTCCCCTTGGGTTGTATTTCTGACCCTTTTTCTTCTTCCTTTCTTGGAGTGCTGCTCAGTTCTCTACTGTACACATGCCACCTTATGTTGTAATTATACAGAGAAAGGTTGAATGTGCAGCATATAAGGAAAACATTTATTAACTTGTCAGATGATAGCACCAAAATGCTAAAATAAATATATTTTAAAATAAGGGGAAGATCCTATGAATGGTTTGGAAGAAGAGGCAGTATTGAAAAGAGGGCACAAGTCCATAGATTCCAATCCATAATTTGTTTTCCATTATTCCAGAGTCATTATTACATGTTGTTGGTGGTCATCCTCTGTGGCAGTCTCCCACTGGAAATTTTCTTCTGTTGTGAGAAGCTGTACCTAAAAATTCTATCCATTACCCTTAAGATGTAAAACAGAGGATATGGTGGGAGATAAATTGCCAGGTAAACCTTATACCTGAAGACTTTGAGCAAAGCAGCTCCTCTGTGGCATTTGGGATTTAGGTAAGGGGGGAAAAGAAGTGACAGTACATTTTCTTTAATGCTTTGTATCAGGCTTGGCTCTCCACATCTCCTAAGTTAGACTCTGGGCAACATTTTAGTAAAGTAAAATGTTAATAATTATGTGGGGGGTTTGGGGCTGGGAGTTTACCCTATAAAGAAATAGTCTCAATTGGTGCAAAAGATTTTTTTATTTATAGCAGAGGTTTTTAACCCTTTTTGTTCCACAGACCCTTTTACCAGTCAGATGAAAATCACAGACCCCTTACTAAGTCCATACTATATTGTGTATTATTTAATAAATATATCACACCTGCAGCAACACATCTCCACAAGAATAATGTTTTTTTGAATTTCAATTCAATCTCACAGACCCTTTGGTAAGAACCCCTGATGTATAGGATGCTCAAGTCAGTATTATTTATAATGTAAAAAACTGGAAAAATTTTGGCAGTAAGACATAATATTATGATACTCCATGTGATCAGTCTTTACATTAATAAAATATCTTGTTTTATAAGAATACTTAATGACATGGGGAATGTTCACAAATATTAAGTAAACATTTTTATTGCTAAGAAATATATATAACTTATATATAATAGGTTCCAATTTTACAGGAAAATTAAGTATGCGTACATATTTGCAAAACAAGGATACATTCAGAAATTTATAGTGGTTAATACTGGTGGTTAAGTTATGTGTAATTATCATTTTCTTTTCTTTTTTATTTATTTTCCAATTTTTCTAAAATGAACATATTCATTTTGTAATAGGAAACAAACAGGCTATTAAAACATTTGAATGACTGTTATATAAATCTTCCAAGAAAAACCTATTAGTCTGATTCTAATCTTCCTGGTTCATTATAGTTTGGAATGATTTTCTTTGATTATGTAATCTTCCTTGTTTTCTTTTTTTGAATATATTTAAAGGAAGTTTCAAAGCAAATAATTAGCAAATATCTATTGCATGTAATAAATATGATTTTGTCACATATTCTTTACTATAAAAGGATTTATAATCTAAGTTTAGTACCACGCAGGTAAATCTCTGGAAAATTTTATTTGCCATTCTTATATGTTAGAATGGAAGCACTGTGTTTCTTTCTAACCTTTTGACCACCTTCTTTCATTCAAACTGTTACATTGGAACGAAACATATAGGTTTAATTTAAAGGCATTGAAATTAATTTAAATTTCAGGAAATTTAATCTTTAGTATTATTAACAGAATATAAGAATATAAGGCATGGAATGACTTGCTTCTATACACATTATTTTATTTAACCTTCACACCTACCATGCCTAGATAATGGGGGTATCTTTCTGGGTTGCTATACTAAGTGTTAAGAAGTTTATCTTTGGCATTTATATAAAAAATAATGTTAAAGCTTTCTGCTTATCTTTCAATGCAGAGACACCTTGACTCAGATAACGTGTCTTTTTACCAATATAATTGCCAGCTCTTTAATACTATGCTTTTTGACATTAACATTAAAAATCAAAATGAGCTAATTTGTAAGTTATAAGGTCTCAGAAAAATAGTTAATTCCTCTTTCTTGCCTGTTAATGCTTCTATTAAAATTCTGAAATGGCTTATTAAATTAAATGCAGTGTCAAAGGCTAATTGTCTCTCTGTGAATTAGTCTACATGACTTATGAAAGCTTGGTTTAAGAATTATGTCTGAATAGTAACTCTGAAGTCAGTTTTTAGTATCTATCAAATTGTAATGATTATAGATGAAAAGTATTAATAGATTATGAAGTCCATTCTTTTGCTGTTACAAAAGATGCCTAGAAAATAAATTCGGTGTTAATGTACTTGAAATTGCTTGAACTTGATCCATTGTATATCTGAAGCACAGATATGTGGTCAAAATGTGAGTATCCTGTGCTGCAACAGCAGCTGTATCAGACTGTGGGGCCAATGAATGCATATGTGTAATGTGTGGAAAAATGTTTGATAACAGAAATCCAGTAACTGTGCCTTTTTTATTATTTCACAAGTCAGTATAATTTTAGTGGAACAGATGTGAGGTTTGGAGTAATTGATATATTCACCATGTCTTTTGAGTACCTACTGTGAATTGGGGTTTGAATCTGAGCTCTTTACCACCTTGGGCAAGTTGAATCTCAATTTTCTCGTCTCTAAATGGGGATAGAAAGACCTACTGTGAAAGAACGTTGTGTGGTTACTGGTAATGCTTGTAAAATTGCTTTGTATAGTACCTGGCACCTAGTAGGTGCTCAGTGACTTGTACATATTATTTCTGATATGCATTTATTGAGCATCTAGTGTGTGCCGAATAACTTGTATGTATGTACTAGAGCACAGTGAGAAGAGGCGGCTGGAAAGGAAATGCTTATGACAGCCTATAAAAGCTGGGTGAGTTTTGAGTGAATAAACTGTTTTTAAAAGTCACAATGTTAGAGAAGTAAGGATTTTATTCAAGGATTAATATTCCTCTCGTTAGTTGATAGTGAGAGTCAAAACAAAAAGTTGATTTGAAGAAAGTTGGCTTGGATTCATGCAGGGGAGGTTCTGTCATGCTTAAACTGCTGGAACTCTTTTGAAGATTCTTAAATTGTGATAAGGAAAAGTCGGTGGATGTGTTGTGTCCTCTGCTTGCTATAATTAATCTTTGTGGTGGAATCAGGCCAATTTATTTGAAAAGTACCAACCAGTTAAAAGAGATGAGATGGTGTACAGGGGACAGATAGGTCTAGGATGACAAAAGATCAACTTTCTTAAGTGGTTTGTGATTGTGTGTCAGGCATACTCCTGTTAGACTTCTTGCTCACTTAACTTCTTTCTATATTTCAAAGGGTCTTTTCCTATTGGGTACCTTTTTATTTAGTTAATAGTTAAAAATAGGTAACTTGAATCTTTCTGATAGTTTCTATGAGGGTCTAGAAATAGAAATTACGGTTGTACTTTGGTGAAGACTTGTGAAGGAGTCGTAGAGCTGGTGCTGTAGCAGGGACCCAGGGCTTCATATGAATCCAAAGGTCATTCTGACCACACCTCACCTGTCGCCTGCATCATTGGATGGCAGGGGCTATAGCTAAATGCAAGGTGGATCCCCACAACCTGGTTTCTCAATATCTGCCAGCACCCCCAGCCCTCTGCCACCCCTAGTGTTTCCAGACCCACTTCCTCAGTGACTTTTGACTAATTGCCTCGTGCCTACCATCTTTTCTTCTTCCCTTACCAGTCTGCGTTTTCTGTTCTTAAAAATTCTGTGACTTGCTCTCATGCCCCATCCTCCTTTTGGCCTCAATGAACAGCCCCTGTTCTAAACAACTCTTCCCTTGGCTTCTGTGGCACCCCTCTCTTTGGGTTCTTTTACCACATCTAATTTCTTTTTGTCTTGTCCTTCCTCTCTTTCCTGAATGCTTTTTAAATGTTGGGTTATATGGTCCTCTCTTTCTCTGGATGATCATACCTTCCTAAGCAGCTTCTTTCACTACCTCTGTGATGATGACTTCCATATCTTTACCTGTCTGACCTTTTCCATCTGCCTGCTAGTCGTATTCCTTGGAAGTTCTTGATATATTTCAAAGTAAATGAGTCCATTTTGGATCTGTTATATTCCACCACAAGTCTTTTTTGCACTCTTTCATTTTTTATTTTATCCTATATTCTCACCGTCAACCCAGTATTTCCATTTAGAAAAACCTAGATGTCACCCTTAACTCAGTCCTTGTACCATGTATATCCAATTGGTCACCAAACATCTATCAATTCTACTTCTGAAATGCCTTGTAAATCTGTCTTTTTCTATCTCTACTCCTGCCTTACTTCAGGACATATCTTGTTTGAACTTTGTAATAGCTTTCTAGCCTGTGCTGTCCAATATGGTAGCCACAAGCCACGTGTGACAGTTTAAATTTAAATTAATTAAAATAAAGTCAAAACCAAAAATCTGTTCCTCAGTCTCACTAGCCACATTTCAAGTACTCAGTAGCCACATGTGGCTAGTGGCCGCCATGTTGGACAGTGCAAACATGGAACATTTTTATCACAGCAGAAAGTTCTGTTGGACAGTACTGTCCACCTAATCTCCTTGCTACTGGTTTCTCACCTTCTCCATTTCATCCTTCGTGCTGCTGCCAACATTTTCTTTGTAGAAACAGCCATCTAATTATAGCATACCTCTGCTTAAAAACTGTTGGGTTCTTGAATAAAATCTGTGCTCCTCAGCATAGCACGGAGGTTCCCTCCTGTTGCCCTCCCCCTCCATTCCCTCTCCCTGCTCTCCAGGGGGAGGTAGCTCTTGTACCTCATGTCTTCTCATCCATACTGGGCTCTGCTACTTCTCTCCCCTTGCACAAGCTCTTCTTTCTCAATCTTGGAATTCCTCCCCCTCTTCTGACTTAACTGTACTTTAAAAAATCTCTTGTAGTGATATTTGCTCATTGCCTTGTAACATTTATTTACTAGACTGGCCTTTCCATTTGAGGGGGGTGCCCTAGGACACTGTCTTCACATGTGTTTGTCTTAGTAACTCTAAAATTAATTTTTAAAACTATGTACTCCCTCACACATTTTAAAGGTGACACCCAATATTTTTCACCATAGATTTAAATAATTTCTTTTATTTATTTATTTTTTGAGATACCAGGGGGTAGGGATTGAATACAGGACCTTGTATGTGGGAAGCTGGCACTCAGCCACTGAGCCACATCGGCTCCCCTGAGCTGGCCCTTTCATTTGTTTGCTTGCTTGCTTGCTTGCTTGTTTGTTTGTTTGTTTTTGTTTCTAGGAGGCACTGGAAACTGAACCCATGACCTCCCATGTGGGTAGCAGGTGCTCAACTGCTTGAGCCACATCTGCTCTGCTTAAATAATTTATTTTTGATAATAGGAAGTAGAAAATATTAAACATCTTAATAGATATAGTTGGAATAAATCTTTCATAGTATAATATACAAGCATTGATTTTTAACTACCTGGATGAAAAATATACATGTAAAGAATTCAAGTAAAATTGTTATCTCTAAATTCTCTAACTTGGCTTGAACATTTTGGTATTTTGGGGGAAAAACTACAGGTTTTCACAAGAGAATTCATGTCATAAACCTATATTTCTTTTTTTCTGCATCCAGAACATCCTCAAATGAGCCAAGCTTCACCCCTAGCATAAATATATTTAAGACACAGTGAGAGAGGAATATGTATAGGGTCAAGGTACCAGGATTAATCATTAGTCTTACCCCATAATCAGCATTTTGAATTATCCCTTTGTTCAGTGCCCTGGAGGATTTTAAACCTTGGAACGAAGAACTGTAGTAAGATTTCTGAGGACAGGAGCTGTTGGGAAGACAGGAGTTGCTTCCATTTTTGGGATGAGTGTACCTAGAAGGTGATGATCTATGAATTGATTCCTTAATCTCTCCTTAAACTATTAGCTATTCCTTATACCTGCACATAAACCCTTGGACAGTGTTTGATTTCCTCGATGTTGCAGGTCTCAGTTGGAAGACTGCATCTCTGGGTTTAGGACAGTGACGATATCCTTCGTCATGTGTCTCCCAGCACCTGGCATGGGGCTGGGTGCATCCTGGCTGTTCCCATGTGGGTTGAATGAATAGACCTCTCTCCTAGTTTTAACTCACTACAACTTGCCCAGTGTTTCACCTGTTTTTCCTTTGAGGTGCAGTAGGGGACTACTTGGTTGCCTTCTCTTCTTGTAGTGCACCACTGGCCCCAAGAAGCAGGTTACTTCCTGAAGGAGTGGATGTATTTTTGTTACGAAAAACAATAACTGCATTTATAGAGCCCTCCATGATTTTATCGAGTATTATGTAACCAATTTTATAGGACAGTGGAGATGATTATTTTTTCTTGTACCAGCTGAATGGCTGTACTGTGTCCTTCCTGAGGCTTCCATTTCTTAATGGTGTGAGTGCCTGGCTCCACTCTGAAATGGTGATATTATATATATGTTGACCTCATGGTTAGCCTTCCACTTATTTCAGAAAGAGTATGTGGTGATGATCACCTGCTAGTTCATAGGTAGACCACATGTGTCATCTAATGGGCACACTTTAATTTATCATCTCTTTTTGGAAATTTATATAAACAGACACCCTCAGGCAAAAATATATATAAATAAAGACAGTTTAAGGCAATATTTTGATTCCGTCATCCCAGCAACCCAATTGTCTCATCCTTTCACACTCATAATTCCCACTTCACAGAGGGTAAGGCATTTGCACAGATGAGGCACTCTTGCCCTTGGAAGCCTGAAGTAACCATAATGAGTTAGAAATATTTGAGTAAAAATAAAAGTAAAGTGTTGATTTTGGCTGTAGCTTAATAGGAAGGGTAACTGAAGAGAAAAAAAATGCTGATTTTATAATTCTTATTTTCAGAATGTGCTGATTCTGATTAATACAGCACAGAAATATAAGTAATGGAGAAGTCATTGCCCCATCTTTTAAATTTATTTTTTGGGGGTAACTCTGTCACCAACACTGACCCTTATTTGGAAAACTCAAAGCGGCTGTCATGTTTATAGCTCCTTCCAGTGCTGAGCTTACGGTTCTAAAGCATCACCAGCAAATTTGAAGGTCTTGCTTTCAGAGCCAGTTCAGGGGACAGAAGTGGCCTTCAGAGAAGGTAGTGAGCTTCAGCCTGGATGCACATGCATCTGGCAGAAGCTCTACATACTTGCAAGCAAAGCTTAAGTGGTTGCTTTCTAATCGCTAGGCCCTTGGTTGCTATTTTTTTTTTTCCCCCGATAAGTCTGAGTAACATATTCAGGGAGGTGTTTCTTATCTTGGATAGGAGATGTATAGGTAGTACGTGATTAATGAACAACAGAGTTGAAAACTTTTGAGCAACAGTGTTTTGCAGAGCAGTCTAAGACTGGATTGTTGCAGTCCTCTAGCCTTGCCAGGATGTCATTTACATAATTTTAGTAGGGGGCTCAGGCCTTGCTGGGGAGCTCTTGGTGCAAATCTGTTTTATGTAACTCTGCTCTGTGCTTCAGCAGGGGACCTGGAAAGGGAGATTGTGTTTGGATCAGAGCTCAGAGGAAGCAGTTCTGCTCCAGTGTGCATCTACCCTCACTAAAATCTTGGAGGCCATCACCAGCTGCTTCCTGCTGATGAGCCACATGGAATGGGCACACATGAGAGCACACCCATGGGTTTGTGGATTTTTCCCTCTAGAATTGCTAACACATTTTAATCTGATAGTGTGCAGAAGATCAAACAACTTCCTGCAACAGGTAAAAATGTGCCCTTGGTCAGAAGTCTTATTGGTAGAGCTTGGTTGAAAAGCTGGCAGCGTTCTGCTACCCTGGATCCTTCTGTCAAATAGTGTTTAAGGTGGGTGGATTACAGCGTGTATGGAATGAAGCCATTGGATTAGGTACCACTGTAAAATGCATTAAGCTGTTACTGGCTTCTTCAGAATGGACATCTTATGCAGCAGTTGCTCCAAATGATTAGAAGCAGCTTTGTTGTTTAATGAAAAGGGTATATAATCTTAATCCAGAACCACCTCACCCCCCCAACTGTTATATTCCAGATTTTCAAGCATATAATCCAGTGCTGTCATCACCCAGTGGATTCTCAGTTTTAGTTCAGGGCAGTAATGCTTTTGGATCTAATGGTGGATTTTAGGGCATCAAGGACATTGCTCCATAGGATTATTGGATTAAGTTTAAATGAAGAGGCTAAACATTCCAGGGTTGAGAAGCTTTTTGGGGGGGTGTCATATAACGCAGGGACTAATTTCTAGTCAGTTAATAGACTTGCTTCACAGAAGGCACCCCTCCCTGCATACCTTCACCCTCTGTGGCCAGGGAACGTTTCAGAGTTGAGCTGTATTTGAGACGTTTGGCTTAGTCCATCTCTATCTCTGGCTCACCAATCTCTGCAAATTACATCTGTATGATATTCCTACTGCCTTATGTATGAACCAGAGGAAAACAGCTGTCTGTATGTGGGGCAGAAGCTGTCATTTAAAGGAATATTGACCAAACAGTAAGATTGTCTTTGGTAGCCAGATAATGGAAATTTAGAGATCCCAGGCTGAAAGTCTGAGAATGCAGACACAACAGTCAGCAAGCTTTCTTAGTTTCATTTGCTTCAGTTAGTTTGGTAGCTTATATGTAGGTATGCCTTACTTTGAGAAAATTGAGATATAAATAGATCTTAATGCAAAGAACAGATTTTAAAAATGAGGTGTTTATTTGTAAAAGCACCTCAGACTCCATCTGTCCAAAAGGAGTTCATGTTTGGGGCTCTCATTTTACCTTTGAAGTTTCTCGGAAGTTTCCACAGTCCGTATTGAAGCCAAGGTTACCCTCTTTGGCCCGGGTCACTACAGCAGCAGGCTGAGTGGTTCTTCTGGCTCCCAGGTCAAATCTCCTTATTTCTTTAGGTTAAAGTGCAAGCTCCTTTTTGCCATGATAGAGGCCGTTGTCCCATGGCCTCTGCCTAATCCATTCCTCCCTATATTCTTGCACTTTTCCATCTGGATCCAGCCATACTGAATTTGCTTCTTCCCGTGGGCTGCTGCCCCTGCCTAAATTCTCTCCTCCCTGGTCCTTTCCCTGTCGCGGCTTGCTTGGCAAGCTGTGCTTACCTGTCTCTTCTCACCTTAGATGTCACTACTGAGGACACTCTCCTGACCTCCTCTCCCGCAATTTTGGGGCTCAGCTCTGCCCTCCCAGAGCATCCCCTTCAGGATCTTCTCCATCAGGACACTTAGTGTCCTTCACTGTCACTGCCTATTTAAGCATCTCTCTTGCCTGCCAGGTGGTATGTTCTAAGGGCAGGTATCAAGTGGCTGGCTGGCTGGCCATTACAGCCTCCGTTTCCAGCACAGTAGTTCCTGGTACATAATAGGCAGTCAGACATTCTTGTGAAATGAGTGAATATTATGAGTATTTAAAAATATATATTAAGGGTTTCTAATATATTTAAGCCGATTTTCAGATGAACCAATTTTTGGTTAGACTCAGGTATCCTAATTTGAGGTAGGGGCTTATTGATGCCACATTTTAATTTTAGCTGTATTTACAGACTCCAGAGTATTAGGTTGTAGTGTCTTTTTGGAAAGTGAAAATTATGATAGGGTTGATGAAAATGAGAGCCCCACTGAGTCCATACTTTGAAAGGATTGTACAAAATATGGGCTGTACAACACAGGGAATCCAGTGGTGAAAGATGGACTGTGGCTAACAGGACACATATGAGAATGTTCTCTCATGAACTATAACAAATGTATAATACTAATACAGGGTGTTAATAATCGGGTAGGTTGGGGGAAAAATATACCAAATGTAAAATACGGGCTATAGTTAGTAATATGTTGACAATGCTGTTTCAGTTTGTACCAAATGTTTTACAACAATGCAAGCTGTAGGTAGTGGGGTGATGTATGGGAGCCCTGTATGATGCTATGCATGTTTATTTTGTAAGTTCACAACTTTTACTACACACTTATTATGTATTTTCATGTATGAATGATAAGCTTCAATAAAATTTTATTATTAAAAAACTGAGAAAGCATAGAAAAATGTATAAACTGACCAAAGAATGCATATATTGTAGTAACAGACTATTACGTATATTTTTATTACTAATGATATAGTCCTAGTGGAAAAATAGTATGGAATGTTAAGTGAATTTTGATGACTTTATGTCAGGTGTTTATAATATAACAATAGGTGCATATCTCTGACATTTAGAATAACCTATTTTATTTTTTAATCCTGAAAAAAAGAAAGAAAATTATGATAGCGTTACCCGTTCACATCTGGGATGTTCAATAAATAGCATCCTCTTTACCTGCCATAGCTTTGACAAAGTTCAAAATTGTAAAGAAAGTAAAGATAGAGGCCAACATATTTATTATTGACGGAGGCTAAGTTGTAGGACCAGCTTGTTGTGAAAACCAGATTGTCCTGCTAACAGAGTTTGATTAGGCCAATTTACCCACCTGGACCCAGTCTCAGGGGGGCACAAATATGGAGGGGCTGGAGGCTCAGAAGGAGGTTGGAGTTGGGCCATTTTCTAATCAGGTAAGTCGCTCCACCATCTCAGGAGTAAAAGAATCCTGGAGTTAACTAATCAAGCACTTCACAGGAAGAAATGGAGGAGGAGCATTTCTTACTAATAGTAGACTTCTTAAAAACTCATCTGTTGTCTTGGGATTATTTTAACATCAATAATGATGAGCTGTTCCTTCTACAAATAGGCAAACCTTGTGGAATCTTAATAGATGATTTATACAATTCAAGTTATAAGCACCCTACCCTTCCTCCATATGAACATTGATATTTAGAATATATTAATTGACAAAAATACATGATTAAATAAGCAATGTTTTGAAAGTTCATTTTTCTGTAACCAATTTTAAATGTTTTATAATGGCACAAATAAGTTCAATTACCAAAGAAATATGTTAGGGTTAGAATTATAATGTTAGAATTATAATATTAGAATTATGTTAGGGTTTGTGATTTGGGGCCCAATTCTACTATGCTTTGATTGAGCTTTCATTTTGACATACTTTCAGCAAAATAGGAACCAATGGCAATCGAAGTTTGGAAATAGTTTCACATGTAGGCAACACATTGGGCAATTTTCTTTTGTCCTTGTGAATGTTGGAAGATTGTTCTAGTACAGTGCTCTTTATGTTTGGTACTATTTCATAAGGAAAGATGGATTTGACAGAGAGAATGTGAGCAATGTACTCAGAAAATATAATATATTCTGGGGTAAGCCTGAAATCAGCATTAGTAGAACCACTTAAAAACTAGCCCTTTCACTTGCTCCAATTCTGGTTGATTTAAAGAAGAGCTCTCTTGTCTTTCTCCTCCCCTTCCTTTGTGTGTAACCACCCCCCATCCTCAGCTTTAAACCTGCTGTTAACTTTTCTTTATAAACGTAGCATTCTGGAGGCATCATTAGTGATTTGGAGCAGCAGACAGCTATTTAAATTGAGGCAGTTTTGAAAATGGCAAGGGGAGTCATTCACTGCTTTCCTCAACAATGGAACTTTAAGGTAATTGTCAGCCATTGTGGAAAACAGTATGAAAATTTATCTTGATTTGGTTAACATTTGGTTTGCCAGTATTTGTGGACCTATTTAATCTTCTGTACTAGCATTTGAATGATGAGATGCATCTATTCTTAATGAAACTAGGGTTTTTCCTTTGAAATTTTTGTTGAAGCTGAAATTTCAAGTGTTCTTAAGGGTCAAGTTTTCCCTTTTTTTTGAAAAGCATATTAATTGGAAGAAAATGGCTATTCACTGCATAGACTCTAGTTCTATGTATATATCTAAACCTAGTAAGAAACCCCCCTTCCATTAGAAAATTAATTTAGGTAATTTATATGAAAGTCAGGATTCTGAAAACCTCCATTGGGGGGAGCACAATTGATGACTGCAGACTGATGCACAGTATAAGCTGGATGGAATCAGATTAGTGTGCAGGGAGAAAGTGTCCAGACCCCAGGCCTTCTCGCCTTTGTGTGGAAGGTGACAGCTGAGAAGAGTCACAGTCTGCCCCATGGCACCAGTCACAGTTGAGCACAAAGAGTGGTGCTTCCCCACCTCCTGCTTGTCCATCCTCTCCTTCACCAAGGATGGGGGCAGTTGGGAGCATGGCCATCAGAGGTTGTTGGGGGCTGAAACTTTCTGCTAGATTTTTCAATTGTAATTAGGGACCCAACCTTTCTAACATTTCTTTTATGGTTTAATTTTATCTTTTCATATCGTTTTATTAGAATAGGGCCTCCTTTAAATTTTCTTTAACTGAGGCCAACAGTCTTTATGTGAGGAATTGCCCTAAGGCCTTGTGCTCAATTGGACTTGACATTAGATGAGATAGGGGATAAGTGTTTTTTGAATGAAAGTGTGAATGAAAGGGGAGGGAATAGTGACTGGGAAGGCCGAGTCCCAGATGGACCACTTACTAGCCAGTTGACCAATGATTGCCACCTAACAGGCTCAATCTTAGACTATCTAACTGAAGGGGCAGTTGAAAAGTCATATATGAAATCATGCATGGAAAGGGCACAGAACGGTACTTGGCAACTTCTGAGTGCTCAATGGACCTAGCTACCCTAATGATTACTCTTAGTGTTCTTCAGAATAAGCGCCTAGCAATAGTGTTTTTTTAAAGGTCTTCTCATGGTTCACAGCATATTAGAATCACCTGATCAGAAAAACTACTGATGCCTGGGTCGCACCCCAGAGGTTCTGATTTAACCAAAATGGATGCATCCTGGGTCTCCAGATTGTTAAAAGCTCTTCCGTGAGAACCACGGAGCTGTGTTAGACCTAAGGTTCTGAATCCTCATTGCATCAGGATCACCTGGGGAGCATTTACAAACTACCCATGCCAGATCCTTTTCTAGACATTCCATTGTGATTGATGCTGGGGTGTGACCTGCCACCTTTCCCAGGTGTTTTTAATGTTCAGCGAGGGCTCTACCTCTCAGCTGCTGTGTTACTGATTCTTATTTTAGATATCCTTTCTGACACCAGTATTTTAGGAGGTGGTTTGGCACAGCCATTTTGTAAGCATTAAAATCATATTTTTTACCGTGTTTACTCTCTATGGATTGTTTTATAGGAACATTCATACTTAAATATTTCTGTAAGTTGAAGTTTTGGTCCATAAGAGTTTCAGTGCTAACTTCTTAAGACCTACTTTTTGTAGTATTCAACTGGTGTATCAGTTCATATAAAGCTGTTGCTTGAGATTAGGCAAAAACCTACAATATATATTTTATCTCCTCACTTCATATTTCTGGAAACACAAGTCTTATATCAGAGTTCAAAAAGACAAAGGATCTTTAAAAAAGTCATCTTTAAGAAAGGGAAAAAAGTATATATAATCATTTACTTGCTAAATACTTTTTGGTATAAGGGAAAAATATTCTCATGTGGAGTAAAGAGTTTATAGGTATTCCTCACAAGTGGATATTAACTTACAGTGGTGAAATGCTTTTTGTCCTCATTGGGGTGAAAAAATTAAAGAGGAGCTTCTTTAAAGAGAGATGTTCACACAAACCTGTACACACCCACATCAATACACAAAAGAAATACAGAATTATAGCATTGTGGAAGATCCCAGAAATTATCCTTTCAAAGCCTCTTATGAATAGATGAGAACATACAGAATAATGTTAGTAACTTCCTGGGTAGGAAGACTGGAACAGTTGTCTTTCCCCAGAGTCCCAGTCCAGTGCTTTTTCCACTCCAGCATTTATAGTAAACCCCTGATTTCTCCAGGTTTGTTGGAGAATGAAGTATTTCACATACTAGCATTTTCCAGGTAATTAGGCCTGACTCCTTAGAATTAAGCATAATCTAATTTATTTCCTAATTATAAAAGGAAGTCCAAGAATAATGTCTATAGAAAGTGCAGCACCATTTGATGTCTTTTTAGCAGTATTTTTTTTTAAGGTATTTCTCTTTAAAAAAAAATTTCATATTTTTTTATTATCTTGGAGTTGCAGCTACACTGATCACACACAGGCCTAATAGAGCTTCCATTTGCATCTGTGCGGCCTCCTGTTCCACAAGGACAGTGAATATGGCAGCAGTAGTGTCCAGTCTCTGTCTAGTTCCTACTGAGATAAATAGAAATCCTGCAACTTCTCAGTGGAATCTGCTCTAAGGAGGCTGTAAGCCTGGGTGGCAAGGGCATCCTGCTCAGGCTCTAGAACTAAACGGTTCTGTCTCTTGTCACCATGTCCTTCTTGACACGATGCCATGGTCTGATCTGTCAGTTCTTCAGATTCTCAGAGTTGGCTAAATGTGACTCGTAATTGTCCCTTTCCCACTCCACAGCATGTGGAAACAAAGTCTATATTCTGGAGAAACATATGTTGATATTATTTTTTGACATTGGGCTGGAGGAGCTTATGGATCCCTGTTCTTCCTGTCTTTGACCATTCTAGTTCATTGGCACTCTTCTCATGATACAGGTTACAGATAAGAATCATTGCTTAGTGTTAGCTGATGTCTCTCCTTTTACACTTCATCCTTGACACCAGCTCCTACCACTCAACTTTTCTTTTTGTTTTTACTCTTTTAGTACCAGCTGTTCATTTTTATTATTCACCTTCTCCCCACAACCCCCTTCACAGGCCTCAGCCACTTTGTGGGTCTAGCTACATTTTCTTTTTTTCCCTCCGGCAATAGGACTCTCATTTTGTTAATGTTTAATGTTTACTTTTTATGTTATCAGTTATGTAGAGTTACTAAAAGTCATGCTTTACAAGTCCATTCTAATTTTGAGAATTAATGGGAGGCTGGGACCAGACTTGTTGTGAACAGGAAGCCACGGATTACTGAAGGTCAGAGTTCTGACCCCCTAGGCCCAGAATAGAACTGACCAGGACCTGAGTTTGCCCTTTTGGGTTAGCATTGACCATACAGACCAAAGAGACTGCCTGCCCAAGCAAGGTCTCTGCCCTTGATGTGTCTATCAGAGAATAAATATCCCTTAGCGGAGGGTAGTCCAACCATTTATTGAAAGGTGACTTTTCTAAAGAACTATCCCAGCTCTGTGAATCTTGCTTATTTGACACTCAGGTCTTTTTTTTTTTCCTTATAGGATATCTTTAATTTGTTCTGTGTATTGCTGAGAATTTGTAACTTTTCATTTAATTTTGACAGCTTGGAAAATTCTTGCTACTCTGCTAACTTCTAAGATGTTTAGTAACGTTTTATAAATAATTTAGTTTCTAATTATTTAAACGAAACCATAATAAAATGTTTTATGTTAGTGCCTTATAGGCCGTGCATCTTTCTGAGATTTATTTCAGACTTCCATATTTTGTTTTTTATGTAATGTAATCTCTAAGTCAGGCCTTTACAGGAATGCTCCTAACTAAGGCCCTGCTTATTTTGAGGGCTGTCTAGAAAAACGGAGCGCATGCTAGTGCACAGGCACCGTCTGAACGCGTGGCTTGTCGGAGGGGCCAGGCCGGGCTGTGTGCTCGTTCCTTGCCTCCTGCCTCTGTCCCTGGGCACAGAAAGGACTCGGCAAATGTGGCTCATGGCTGTTACTTCCTCTAAGCAGATTGAACATTTCTTGGTTGTTTGTTAAACAGGAGTTTGACTGGGTAACTCTTTAAATTTTAAAGACATCTTTGTGGGAAAGTAGACTGTTTGACTTAGAACCTGCAGAGGAAAATACCTCCCTTTTTTCCCTGAAAAGTGTTGTTTATGTGTTTGTTATGAGTGTGTATATGCTGTGTAATAACTCCTTGAAAGGATGTCCTTGAAAGGACGTTTATCTGAGCTGGTGTCTGTGTTTCCTAAGTGATTTGGATTTGTCTGGATCTAGGACTCAGCTGCTATCAAAACTGATAATCTGAAGTAAAGAATTATAGGGAACTGATTTTCTCCATTACTAATTTGTAATTTATAACTAATATGTCTCCTTTTCCATTTTTTCTGGTCATACAACAGAAAAGTATGGGATATGGGATTTAAGGAGAGAAAGGTATTTTCACTTCAATTTTGTTTGAACATTTGGGGAGGATAAATTGAAGTTTAAACATTATTGGTCATTTTTATTTTATATTAAGTAATTAGTTTTGTTAGCCTTCTAAGCCTCTTTAAAGAGAGGAAGAAATAGTTATAAAACAAATTTTTTAAATTCTAGAAAACGTTTAAGTTCACCAAGTTTTTTCTTTGTTTTCCACTGTGTTAACACCAGGTGTATATAGACTGTTTGATTAATGAGTTTTGTTTTATTTTCATGTGTAAAGCAAAAGTTATATTGACCTAAGACTAGCAGACTTAATTCACAATACGACTCCTTTTTTTTAAAAGATGTGAACATTTTAGGGTGGCCACAATTATATCCCCAAATTAAGAATCTTTAACAAAACCAGTGGCAGGTGGTCCCATTCAGCTGTACCAGTTTAGATGTGTTTACCTCTGGAAATGGAGTGAAAGTAATTGTGTCTGGCATCTAGCAGAGTAAAATTGTCATCACTGCTAATTATTCAGTGACTTCTATCTGTGCAGCTTTCCATTTTAAATTCAGACAGTAAGAGTCTGCAAATGTCTCTGATAAATATTCCTCTGCTATCTGACAGCTTCCAAGTATATGTGTATGTGTCTGTGTGTACACGAATAGATAATTCTACATTCTTCTTTGCCTTCCCTTTCTCTAGTGGTTTATTTCCAGTAATAAGTTAGTGGAAATAGATAGTCCAGTCATCTTTTCCTTATTCTGGTAGCCCCTTTCCCAGTACTAACTAGTGGGAAAACTAGGGGCACAGAGACTCTCGGTTTACTGAAGTGGAAGGACAGTTCCACTGGACCCATCCGTGGAAGTGGCTCTTCCTGGTAGGAGGCATTTAGAAGCTTAGGATGTTGCCATTTCCACTATTTATTTATTTAGTGAGAAGCCTAGCTTGCTCTAGTAAACTAAAAATTAAAACATAAGAAACAAATTTTATTCCTCCCATTGAGCCTAAGTTGGATTTGTAGCCCTAGTCCCTAGTTGCTTTACTAGAATAACCCCTGTTCATTGACTGGTTAGGAGTTTTTTTGGAATGAGGTCTCTGAAGCATTTTCCCTTCTCGTTTTCATAAGATCAGTGTACTTCATCTTTTTGACTTTTTAGATTCTGTACTATTGTGGCCTCACACCAGGGAGACTAGGAAGCTGGGAGAGCTATGTCAGTCAGTAAACTCTACCAGAAGGCCAAAAGAAAGAGAGAAAGACAACAGCACAAAAGGCAAAGGCACTGGGCAGCCTTCTAGTACTGGGTTAAAGAAGCACCCTTGTGACTGGGCTCTGATGGTAAGGCAGCTGGCCTGGTAAGCCTTCCCGGCAGGGCTTCCCCTGCTCAGCTGCTGCCCTGTCTCATCTGGTTGGAGCTGCAGGCCCTGCCAGCCACTTCACTCCAGTGAAGACCCAGAGAGGCACAGACACAGACCTGAGGTGGGGTAGGAGGGCATAGAGAAAGTGCAGTAATAGGCAGCATTATACTAGTTAGTAGCAAATGTTACAGGACTAAATTCCAGTCCTTTACTGACCTATATAGACAATTTCAGCAACTGCCTCTCTGAAATTTAAACAGTTGGATTATTTTCCAGTTTGGTCAAAAAGTAGAGAATCACATGTGAAATATTTTTGTAACAGCCAGAGTTACTCATTTTTGTTTTAAGTCTTTCCACTCAAGTACATTTGACTGTTTTCTCGTTGTTCCCATTTGGCCCGATACCTTTTAAGTAGGGTGCTAGAAGTTACCAGTAACGCAAAAAGATAGATTGTGAGCACCCTCTGGTTCTCCTCTTTGTTGTCTGCATTGCAGAAAACAAACACACACCTGGAAATAAACTGTTTTAATTTGCCAGCTTTCCTTTAACTGGACCTTTAACGTGACCAAGGTTTAATACCTTTTCTTCCAAATATATTGGAAACTATTACAGTGAGGAAACTATTACAAAGCACAGTCCTTCCTGTTTGTATTTTCTGTTTTTAGGTTGATGGATTCAGTTCTCTCTTTATAGGGTCACTTCTCTATCCAGTTTCCTTCTGTCTATTGTATTTGTCCAACAGTACATTAATGAATTTACTGTTTGATATTGTGACTTACTTTGATCTGCTATTAATTGAAAGAGTTCACCATCTTTTACTGCAGGACTGTATATGTGTGTGTGTGTGTGTGTGTGTAGTGCAGATATTAGGAGGAAGGCAAGGATGAAACTGATATTGTATGTAGCAACTTCTGTGGGCTAGGCCCAATGCAGTTTGCTCTAAGCTAATTCCTCTTCAGGGAACCAGATAGAGATCAAGTTATTAAGGGTTGGAATCTGAATTTAGTACCTGACCTCAAGCCCATTGTGGTTTTTCTCTACTCTTCCTCTTTCCAGAAATGAATATGGATGACCTCAAATTTTTTTTTCTTCCTCCAGCAATCTTGTTAACGTTGATGTTAATCTTTGAGTGAAAATTCTTTCTTTCTTTCTCTTTCTTTTTAGCTGCATTAAGCTTTGACTTGCATTTTTACTTTCTCCAGACTCAAGTTGTGCATAAAAATAAATTGAACCTTAATTGAATCAAACTGCTTAAACTAGTGGTACCTACATTTTAGAAAAATCCAGAAGAGTCCATATGGGTATTCTTGAGATAAATTCTTAAGTGGCATTGAATAGCCTGCCTGGTAGGACCCCAAGGTGAGAGAGTGTGGGAATGGGGAGATGAGGAAGGGCCTATCTGCTTCCATGCTTTCATAAGGTGTCTAGGGATCTTGGAAAAAGAGGACAGGAGAGAAGGCACTGCAAGCCAGCAAATGGGCTTGCATCACTGGCTGTGTGTACATTCAGGTGGGCTGTAGAGGGCCTCTAAAGGAAGCCTTTGCTTGCGACAGAAGAGATGAACTTGTTTATGGATTCTTAGAGTAGGTGGTTTATGAACTGCTGTAGGAGTGTCCATTTAGCTGTGAAAGGGCTATTTCAGAAATTAGAACAATTTCTCCCTTTAAACTCACACTTCACTGTAGATGACAAATTTTTTTTTTATTCTTGTAACTCAAGCATGCTACTTTTATGAACAAGAACATATACATGAATGTGCTTGTCATTCTTTGTCCTGAATTTAGTAAAACTCTGGTTTATTCTAAGAATTGCATAATGGAATCTCAGAGAAATGAGAGAAGATCCAGGTAGAAGCATCAAAGTCTGGAATCCAGTGGAAAACACAGTTTTGCCCATTTAAATTTCAACAACTGGGTTATTTGTAAGTTACACCAAGGATGATTTTAGAATTTTCATCCTTAGGTTTTCAATTATTTTCATTGCCCAGCAGACTTTAAAGGGTAAAAGACAAATGAGACTAGAAACAAATAATTTCTTCAGAGGACGAGTCCATATTAATCTTTCATTGGCAGAAAATCAATTCAGCGAGAAGTCTCTCAGCCAATGGTGGCAAAAGAATGCGGTGAATGGTAGTGAATTTGGGAGAATATACAAATTATCAGTGATTTAATTGGGTAAATTTACTTTGTTACTGATTGAACACGAGTCTCTTCATTTGGAAAATTTATAGGGGATTAAGGGAGACCTCAGTCATTAAGTGGTTTAATAATTTGTTTGGCCCTAAAGAGAAATTTCAGTAAACATGAATTAATGAATTAAAATGGAGTTGATTTTTGCTTTTTGTCTTTTGCCTTGTACCTGATTTAGAAAGTTCAGTTCATCTGCTTTTCTTTATTTCTCAAATACTTTCCATAGATCTACCCCTACATTTCTTTGTAGGAATGGCACCAAAATATTCCTTTAAAATAGTGGTTCTCAAACTTTTTCAATTTTAGTACGATTTTACACTTTTAAAAATTGACTACTCCAAGGAGCATTTGTTTTTGTGGACTATCTCAATATTTATCATATTAGAAGTAAAAACCAAGAGATTAAAAAATCATTAAGTCATTAAAATTACAATAGTAAACCCATTAATATTAACATAACGTTTTTATGAGAAATAAATGCACTTTTCAAAAAAAAACCTTAGAGAAGTGTGTTTTACATTTTTGCAAATATCTTTAATGTCTGACTTACTAGAAGACTACTGGATTCTCCTCTTAGCATTTGTTTTCAGTATGTTCTTTTATATTTCAGTATGTTTCAGTTGCAGTGTTTGAAGAAAATCCAGCTTCACACAGATAATGTAGTTGGAAAAGGGAGGAGTATTTTAGTTTTCTTTCAGATAATAGTAGATGCTCTTCTCTGATACTGCACCAATGTTGGACAAGTGGTAGCTGCTTAAAGGTTAGTTGAAGTGTAGCTTCTGAAATTATATCTATGAACTTTTAAAACTCTGGTCAATATATTTGGAATGGAATGGATCTTTTACTCATGTATGATTTTGAACATCATGTCTCGGTCATTTGGAGAATCTCTCAAATGTT
>JAQZBX010040948.1:0-22507 GCA_029593785.1 Cabassous unicinctus | reverse complement strand
TGCTTATATAAATGTTATTTATACATATATATATATATATATATATATTTTTTTTTTTAAAGGTGCTTAGATTACCTAAATATTACACAGAAATTACAGGGATTCCCATGTTCCCCACCTCCCACACCTCCCACAACATCCCACACCAACATCCTTCATCAGTGTGGCACATCACCCGCAATGGATACACACATCCTGGGGCCTTGCCACCAAGCATAGACCACAGTTCACATTGTAGACCACACTCTCTCCCACACAGTTCTGCATGGTATGTGCTGATGTAAAATGGCCTACATCCGTCACCGCAACGCCACTCAGGACAACCCCCAAGTCCTGAAAAAGCCCCTGTATTTCAACTGCCATTCCTCTCCCTGCCCCAAAAGCATACAGTAGCCACCGGCTCCACATCACTGTTGTAATTTCTTCCATTGCTTGAATCACAATATGTCTACAACAGAATACCAGTAAGTCCACTCTAGTCCATTGCTCTTCCCCCTATCCTGATGGAACTGGGATGGTGATGTCCACTCCACCTCCAAGTGAGAGAGGGCTTATATCCCATGGATATGGTGGATGGGATTATCTTGCCTGCAGCTGCAGGCCCTCTCCATTCCCTGGGATGGCCGTTGTCCATCGTCGTCTCCTCGCCAGGTGACTTGGATGAGTCCATTGAGCTGTAGGGTAGGAGTTGCAGCTCCACCGAGATTCCAGGCACAGCTGGTACATAGGTAGGCCAGAGGCTCCAGTCTCTGGAAGTACACCTAAAAACTCCAGCATCACATATAGGTTTGAATAGAAGGGACTGATGGACCATGTGCAGGGAGGACTTATTTGAGTCCAACTCACTGACAGGCTTTTTAAATTAATATTTTGAAGTCAGCACAATACTCTTATCAAAACCAGAAAAAGAATATTACAAGAAAAAAAAAAATAAGTCAATTTCATATGTGAAATATATGCAGAATATTTATATAGGAAAATATTTAAATAATGGCAAAATATGACTTATTCTAGGATTCAATGTTAGATTTCATTTAAAAATTTATAATATAGTGAATTATATTAAGTACAAAAGGCAAAAAAACACATAAACATTGTAATAGATTTTGGAAAAGTAATCCATAAAAGTTAAGTCATTTCTGTTAAAAGAAAACAAACAAGCAATTAAATATTTAAAAAAAGCCTCATCAAGCTAGAACAGAAGGAAATACCTATCAAAAGCCAAAGCAAACAATACATTTAATGGTGAAAATTAGAAGTGTTCCCATTCAAATATGTCTGCTATCACTGACATTATTTAAAATTGTACTGGAGGTCCTAGCTGATGCAATAAGTAGAAAAAGAAACAAACAAATCTCTATCAATAAAATAATTGTGTAACTTGGGAAATCAAAAGATTCAACTGGCAAAGTTGCAATAAGGTAGCTGGATACAAGATCAATATACAAAAATTCACAGCTTTATTATACCAATAATAACCAATTAGGAGGAAAAAAGTATCCCATTCACAATAGCAACAAAAACTATATTGTCACTGTAAATAAACAAGAAATGTGTAAGATCTACATAAAGAAATCTATAAAACTTCACTGAAAGGCATAAAAGCAGTTCTCAATAGAGCTCTCTAAACTAATTTACAAATTTCAAAGAAAATGCAATTAAAACCCCCCAAAAATGTTTCACAGAATAGGACACCCTGATTCTAAAATTTATCTGGATAGGACAATGTCTAAGAATAGGCACGACAATTTTTTAAAAAGAGCATTGAAAGGGAATTTGCCATAGTAGCTGTCAAATATCTATTACAAAGCTTTTAGTAATTACAGCAAAGAGTTATTGGAGCATAAACAGACAAACAAATCAATAATACAAAAAAGAAAAACCTTAAATACGTAACAGGAATATCATATATGATTTTTTAAATGTGGCATATTAAATCAGTGTGAAATGAAATATGCAATAATTTTAAGAACAATTGACTACCAATTTGGAAGAAAGGAGTTAGACTTCCTACCATTCACAAAAATGAATTGCAGATGGATTAAATATTTAAAGTTGAAAGAACAGAGCCATGAAAATGGTGGGTGAAGACAGTGAGGTGTCTTCCTGATGGCGCCCAGGGAAGGCTGGTTGCCCAGCTCCTTTGTGGATTGCCTCAGGTGCAGATGCAGGGGTTGTGGAGGAGACTGAGCCTGGGCTATCCTCCCTGGTTGGCCTCCCCAGGAAGCAGAGCCTGAGGTGGTATTTAGTGTGTAGAATGTACTTTAGGGCATGCCGTGAGGCAGTGAGGAAGCAGCAGAGCAGGGGAGAAGTCAAGGTATGCTGAGGCCCAATGACTCTGCCAACCCCACAGTGAGCTCTGGAGCTAAGATGGCCCATCGGAGTTGTCCTGTGTAAGGCTGACATGGCCGGGCCTTACCATCCCCACCTTCATCTGTCATTGGATATGGCCCCCAGGAAGGGGTATACCCTTGAGCTGAGGTAAGCCATGAAGGGCATGACAGCTGAAGGCTGTCTGCAGACAGCACTCCCAGCAGTTGGACAACAAGCACTTCCTGGAAGGGGGACTTGGGTGGTACATTACTGTTTCACAGACTGAAAACAAGGGTTTTGATTGAAAGTCTACTAAAGGACAGTAAGATCCTAAGGTCCTGCTTCTCCCTATCCCCTGCAGGAAAAGAATGATTTGCCCTCTGGAGAAATGTACCAGGAAGCCTCCAGCTCTGGCAGACCAGGAATGGTGGAAAGTTTGGGTGAGGCGTGGGTTTACTGAAAGTCTGCCTCCTGAACAAGATGCTCTCCTTCCTCAGCCAAGCTCCCACAGTCAAGCTAGAGAACCCCAAAAGCAGGGGAGAGTCTTCAATACAAAATACAGACAACAAAGCAAACAAATAGAAAAAAGGACTGGATGAAACTCAGACGTGCAACACTTTTGAAAAACTTATTAAAAACTTTAAATTAATATACATAAAGTAATAAGAGACATTGTCACATCCTTGAACCAAGCACACGGTGCTATTTATAAAAAGCAATAATGAACAAGGAGAAAGAGTTCTTAGGAAATTAAAACTACGACAGTCCACAATTAAAATATCAACAGGGTGGGAAACGGATGTGGCTTAAGTGATTGGGCTCCCGTCTACCATATAGGAGGTCCAGGGTTCGATTCCTAGAGTCTCCTGGTGAAAGGCAATCTGGCCCATGCAAGAGAGCAGGCCTGCGCAGGAAAGCTGGCCAGCAAGATGACACAACAAAAAGAGACACAGAGGAGAGACAATAAGGGCCACAGCAAGCCAGGGAGCTGAGGTGGCGCAAGACATGGAGCCCCTCTCTCCCACTCCAGAAGGTCGTTCCCAGTGCTGCCTAAAGAGAAGAGAAGCAGGTCCCAGATTCAATCCCCGGCTCCTCCTAAAAAACAACAAAAAATAATAATAATAATCTTTGGAGAGTGGATGTTGCTCGATGGTTGAGCACCTGCCTCCCATGTACGAGGTCCTGGGTTCAATCCCTGGTATCACCTTCAAAAAAAAAAAGTGAATAGAATGAAGAGGGGATTCTTTGAGGGAGGAAAAGATACTATTGCCCCAGTTCAACCCAACAGAGCCTACACGGTAGCATCAATGTCATTCAATTATGAACCATTCTTTTTCTGGGCTGTTTGAAAATCAACACTTTCCCTTTAAAAGAAAGCCCAGCCTCAAATTAATTAACAGCTCTATTGGCACACACATGCATTAATTAAAGTAATTAATGACATTCTCTATGGCACTTGAATTTCATGTGTCTCATCTTTCACAATTATTTAGTCTGCTTCTCTGGACAAAGATTTACTCTTTGGCTTTCAATATACTTGTACAAATTTACTCCCACCCTGTGAAAGAGGAAAGGAAGCAATCTATCAGTCCATGAGGAGCCTCAAGGTGAAACCTTATCTATCTTAATCAAACTTTGACAGCAAGCAGACTGGCTGGAATGGGCAAGTCACCAGGCAATTTTTCTGTGCTCCACTTTTAGAGGAAATTACATGACATATCACATCACACACACATACACACACAAGAAGAGCTGATATTACAGATAGAATCCCAAAAGGCCATATTCAAGACAAACCCTGAGGTTAGTGCACGTTTGGATACCTCCAGTACTCCAACTCAATCGCTCAGCCTCCTCTTCCACTTCAGATCTTTCTGGGTCTCATCTCACAATGACAGTGCCTCATGTCAAGCATGTGCTGGGAGTTCTCCAGCTCCCCAGACCCCAGGGCGTTCACCAAGCACTCACGAGAGGCAAACCTCGACTAATGAGGGAAAGGAGTTGATGGATAAGTAATTCTTCCAGTCCATCCTCAGGCACGCCATTCTGAGAGCCATTCTAAACATGACTCAGAATGTTCTCAGGGGACTTCCAGGAAGATGGAGGACTACAAAGACATGGGACTCTCTTCTCTCCCAGAAAAATAGATAGAGGACAGGTAGACATGGCCTGGGAAAAAAAATCTTCTAGGGTTTAGGACACCAGGGGAAGGCTGGACACCTCCCAGAAGAGGGAGGGACAAAGGAAAAGAATCCCAACAGCAAAACCGTGAGTTAAAAGTACAGCTGCTACTGCCGGCATCCACCCCACCCTATAGACACTTTTGAATTCTCAAGCCTCTGGGGTGGCAGCTATAGATAAAGAGGACCCCAGAGATCCACCTCCCTAGGAAAGGGGAGAAAGAGGGAAACAGCCTAAGGCTGACTCAGCTTTTGACCCACAGATTTAGTCTGCTGGGTCCCACAAGCCCTTCCAGGCCAGGTGGGGCCACGCCACTGTTTGCCCTGAGAGCCAGCAAGGGACTAAAGAGATCCGACCCTCTCAGTCTCCCTCTGTACTAACCAGGACTGATTCCTGAGGATGCACCTCCTCAGGAAAGGGGAGAGAGAGGAACACAGCCTAAGGTTGATTCAGTATTTGACCCACAGATTTGGTCTGCTGTGTCCCATGGGCCATTCCAGGCCAGGTGGGGCCGTGTCATTGTTTGCCTTGGGAACCAGCTCAAGACTAAAGAGATCCTAGGGAAGAGATCTCAATTTCCCTCTCTACTAACTGGGACTGATTGTTGAGGATGCAGAGAGTAGTGGAATTATTTCCTACCCAGGAAAAGGGAGGAGGCTGCCAGAGAAGGTTGGAGAAGTGCCTCTGAGAAAGTCTGAACTATGAGGCACTTAGCTTCCAGCAGGAACCTCTGTCCCATTGATCTGGTCCGTGCTGCAGCAAACACACTCCAACCAGGCATTGAATTGAGAGGGCTGCCAAAGCATGCCATCTGCTGGAGGACCAAGGAAGTGCATGTGAGGAAATTTTTAAAAGTAAGTAAGTAGAAGAGACTTTTTCCAGCCTTTATAGCCTCCCTCCCCAAGACCCTAGGAAACAAGTCTGCAACCCATTACTGGGTCCAGAGACCAGTTCTGAACAACAGGGACAATCCTAAAGGCCCAGGTTGAAGCAAGAATCAAAGAGCAGCAGCAACATACTCCCTCCCACCAATAAATCTCTAAGAAAGAGAGGGAAATTGAGCATCTATTGGAAATCACCATCCTAATCAGATGCCTAGACATCAGCAAAAAATTATGAGTCATACTAAGAAAATGGAAGACAATTCCCAAGAAAAGGAATTTATCAAAGCCCCAGAAAAGACACATGATTTGAGACAATTGACAATATGTGCACAAATTTCCAAAATCAAATTAATGAGTTGAAAGACAATATGGCTAAAGAGATAAATGACATCAAGAAGATATTGAGCGAGCACAAAGAAGAATTTGAAAACCTGAATAGAAAAGTAACAGAGCTCATGGGGATGAAAGACACGATAGGTGAGATCAGAAACACATTAGAGGCATACAACAGCAGACATGAAATGACAGAAGAGAGAATAAGTGATACCAAAGATAGAAGAGCTGATATTGAAGAGAGAAAAGAACAGAGGAAAAAAGAATGGAAATAATTGAGCAGGGGCTCAGGGAGTTGAATGACAACACAAAACACAACAACATATGTGTCACAGGAGCTCCAGAAGGAGCAGAGAAGGGAAAGGGGGCAGAAAGAGTATTTGAGGAAATAATAGCTGAAAATTCTGCAATTTTCACAAAAGAAATAAACTTACATGTCCAAGAAGCACAGCATACCCCAATCAGAATAACTGCAAATAGATCTACTCCAAGACACATACTACTCAGAATGCCAAATGTCAAAGATAAAGAGAAAATTCTGAGAGCAGCAAGGGAGAAGTAAACCATCACATGCAAGGGACGCCCAGTAAGACTTAGCATGAATTTCTCTTCAGAAACCATGCAGGTAAGAAGACAGTGGTATGATGCAATTAGGATATTAAAAGAGAAAAATTGCCAGACAAGAATTCTTTATACAGCAAAATTGTCCTTCAAATATGAAGGTAAAAATATTTATAAACAAACAGAAACTGAGAGAGTTTGTAATAAGGAATCCACCTTTGCAGGAAATAGTAAAGGAAGTCTTAGAGTCTTAAAAAAAAGACAAGAGACAGAGGCTTGGAGGAGAGTATTGAAGAAAGAATAGCAGAAAGAATAAACAAAAGAGTAAAAACACACATGAAAATATGACATAACATATGAAAAACAAAGAATAAAAGGGTGGAAGTAAATAATGCATTTACAGTAATATAATTGAATGTGAATGGATTAAACTCACCAATCAAAAAATACAGGCTGACAGAATGGATAAAAAAAAAAAAAAAAACATGAGCCATCCATATGCTGCTTACAAAAGACTCACCTTAGACCCAGAGATACAATCTGGTTGAAAGTGAAAGGTTGGAAAAAGATACACCATCCAAATAGTAACCAAAAAAGAGCAGAGGTAGCTATAATAATATTGGACAAAACAGACTTTAAATGCAAAAAAAAAGTATAAGATATACAGAAGGCCATTACATATTAATAAAAGGGACAATCCACCAGGAAGATATAACAGTCATAAATATCTATGCACCTAACCAAAGTGCCCCAAAATACATGAGGCAAACTCTGGCAAAACTAAAGGGAAAAGTAGATATCTCTACAATAATAGGTGGAGACTTCAACACACCACCCATCATTAGACAGAACAATTAGACAGAAGATCAACAAGGAAACAGAGAACTTGAATAATATGATAAATGAGTTAGACCTAACAGACATATACAGAAAGTCATACCCAAACTCAGCAGGTTATACATTCTTCTCAAGTGCCTATGGATCTTTCTCCAGGATAGATCACATGTTATGTCACAATACAGCTCTTAATAAATATAAAAAGATTGAAATTATACAAAGCACCTTCTCAGATCATAGTGGAATGAAACTGGAAATCAATAATAGATGGGAAACAGGTAAATTCACAAATGCATGGAGGCTGAACAACACATTCATAAATAATCTGTGGGTCAAAGAAGAAATTGCAAGTGAAATCAGTATATATATTGAGACAAATGAAAATGAGAACACAGCTTATCAAAACTTATGGGATACAGCAAAGGCAGTCTTGAGAGGGAAATTCATAGCCCTAAAATGCCTATATTTAAAAAAAGAAGAGAGAGCTAAATTCAAAGATCTAACTGAACAACTGGAGAAACTAGAAAAAGAACAGCAAACCAATCCCAAAGCAAGCAGAAGGAAAGAAATAATAAAGATTAGAACAGATATGAATGAAATTGAGAACAAAAAAGCAATAGAGAAATTCACAAAACCAAAAGTTGGTTCTTTGCGAAGAACAATAAAATTGACAAACCCCTAGCTAAACTAACAAAGAAAAAAAGAGAGGAGATGCAAATAAATACCATCAGAAATGAAGGGGGGAAGTTATAACTGACCCCACAGAAATAAAAAGGATCATAAGAGAATATTATAAGAAACTATATGCCAACAAACTAGACAACCTAGATGAAATGGACAAATTCCTAGAAATGCACAAACAACCTACAATGATGCTACAAGAAATCCAAGAACTTAACAAACCAATCACATTTAAGGAGATTGAATCCATCATCAAAAATACCCCAGCAAAGAAAAGTCCAGGACCAGATGGCTTCACAGGTGAATTCTACCAAGCATTTTGAAAAGAATTAACACCAATCCTGTTTAAACTCTCCCAAAAAATTGAAGAGGAGGGAAGATTACCCAACACATTTTATGAAGCCAACATTACCCTAATACCAAAGCCAGATAAAGATACTACAAGAAAAGAAAATTACAGACCAATCTCTCTAATGAACATAGATGCAAAAATTCTCAGCAAAATATTTGCAAATTGAATCCAACAGCATATCAAAAGACTTGTACATCACGACCAAGTGGGATTTATTCATGGTATGCAAGACTGGCTCAACATAAGAAAATCAATCAACATAACACACCACACTAACAAATTGAAGGGAAAAGAAACAAATTATCATCCCAACCGATACAGAAAAGGCATTCGACAATTTCCAGCATCATTTCTTGATAAAAAACACTTCAAAAGATAGGAATAGAAGGAAAAGTACTCAATATGATTAGAGGCAAATATGAAAAACCCACAGCCAACATCATACTCAATGGTGAAAGGTTGAAAGCTTTCTCTCTAAGTTGGACAACAAGGCAAAGATGCCCACTGTCACCATTGTTATTCAACATTGTACTAGAAGTTCTATCTAAAGCAATTAGACAAGAAAAAAAATTTTTAAAGCATCCAAATAGGAAAAGAGGAAGTAAAATTCTCACTATTTGTGGATGACATGGTCCTATATTTAGAAAATTCTGAAATGTCTACCACAAAGCTACATGAGCTACTCTACAGCCAACTGGTTTTTGACAAACCTACCAAGTCCATGTTAACGGGACTAAACAGTCTCTTCAACAAATGGTGCTGGGAGAACTGGATATCTGTAACCAAAAGAATGAAAGAGGACCCCTGTCTCACTCCCTATATAAGAATCACCTCAAAGTGGATCAAAGACCTAAATTTTAAAAACCAGGACCATAAAACTCCTAGAAGAAAATGTAGAGAAACATCTTAAAGACCTTGTGATAGTTGGTGGTTTCTTGGATCTTACACCCAAAGCACAAGCAACAAAAGAAAAGAGTAGATAAATGGGACCACCTCAAAATTAAAACTTTTGCACCTCATAGGGCTTTGTCAAAAGGGTGAAAAGAAAGCCAACTCAATGGGAGTAAATATTTGGAAATCACATGTCTGATAAGGGTTTAACATTCCTGATATATGAAGAGATATTATAACTCAACAATAAAAGACAAACGACCCAATTTAAAAATGTGCAGAAGACTTGAGTAGACATTTGTCCAAAGAAGAAATACAAATGGCGAAAAAACACTTGAAAAAATGTTCTCATCACTAATGATTAGGGAAATGCAAATCAAAACTACAATGAGATATCATTTCACACCTATCAGAATGGTCACTATTAAAAAGGGAACTATAACTGTTGGAGAGGGTGTGGAGAGATAGGAACAATTATTCACTGTCGGTGGGAGTGTAGAATGGTACAGCCACTGTGGAGGACTGTTTGGCAGTTCCTAACAAAGTTGAAATTGATTTGCCACATGACCCTGTAATACCACTACTGCGTATAAATCCAGAAGAACTGTGAGCAGTGACACAAAGAGACATCTGCACACTGATATTCATAGCAGTGTTTTTCACGATTGCCAAAAGCTGGAAACACCCAGGTGTTCATCAACTGATGAATGGATAAACAAACTATGGTGTATTCACACAATGGAATATTATGCAGCTGTAAGAAGAAATGAAGTCGTGAAGCATATGGCAACATGGATGAACCTGGAGGACATTATGTTAAGTGAAGCAAGCCAGACACAAAATACTGTATGACAGCACTACTATGAACTAAATATATTGTGTAACATATGATTCCATTTATATAAAATGTAAATATAAATCAATTTATAAAGATGAAATTAGATTAGTGGTTATGTAGGGCTGGGGAAGGCATGCTAAGGGGTGTGGAGCTTTTCTTTTTGGAGGAATGAAATGGTTCTAAAATGTTTTGTGGTGATGAATGCACAACATTGTGATTATACTAAAAGCCATTGATTATACACTTTGGAGAGAGCGTACAGTATGTGAATATATCTCAATAAAATGCTTAATAAATAAATGTGAAAGAATGGCCAGAATTAGCAGCTATGTACAACAGGGGAAACAGAGAGAGATTGACAGGAGAAGAATTTTCTCATTTATTTGTCTGTCTTTTATTTTTTATTATTATTGAAATAATGAAAATGTCCTAATGATTGATGTTATGAATGCACAACCATGTGATTATTCCAAATACCATTGATTGTATACTTTGAATGAATTGTATGCCTTATTAATATGTTCCAATAAAATTGACTCAATTTAAAAAAAGAATTGACTTCATTAATGCACTTTTTCCTTCTTCCCTCACCCTCCCTGGCCCCTCACCTCTACTCCCTAGCAGTATCTCCCAAATAAACTATCTGCATCACCTCTTTGTCACAGGCTATGCTTTCAGGAATTACTCAATCCAAGGGCTAGGAAGACCTACTGTCACAATTTGCTCAGGACTAAGGGGTTTTCCAGGACATGGGACTTTCAGTGCTAAAACCAGGAAAGGCCCAGGCAAACAAGAACAAATTCGCCCTTGTAAGACAGGAAATCTTTGTCCAGTTTCTACCATCTGTGATGCCAATATTTTCATACACTAAGAATTATTATTTAGAATCATGTATTCATTGATCAGTTCAGTCAACATTTACATTGGGTCTTACTCTATGCTGGTCACTGGGAATGAAAGATGAATATGGCACATCTTGAAGCTCTCTTAGTGTGGTGAGTAAAACAAATATGTAAAAAATTAATCCCAGTACTTTGCAATGCATGCTATGGCAGAATAATGCATGAGATGTCCAGGGGCATAGAAGGAAGACCTAGCTCTGTGGGCAGGTGGGTGGAATACCTGGTGAGCAAAGAATGAGTGAAAGTTGCCTAGGTGAGCAAGGAGGGCTAGGTATCCCTTGGGTATTTTTTATCATTTATAGTTTTTCATCAATCTACTCTCTCAGGCAAGAAAATGAACTAGTGGATGTCAGCAGGCCTTTACAAGAGCAAGCTTTGGCATGAAAAGAGCTTCAAGTAAACCTGGAGTCAAACAGGAAATTCAGTTAACTAAGAAACCACTTCAAGCAAAATCGATGGTAATACACTTTTTTTCTTTTTAGGAGTTACTGGGGCTTGAACCTGGGAACTCGTCCATGGGAAACAGGTGCTCAACCACTGAGCTACACCCATGCCCCGTAATACACTTCTAAATGCAGTAGATTGGAAACTCCTGAGGAAGAAACACTTTCCCTAAGTGGCAGCCTCTTCACTTCTGAGAGTATCCTCAAAATCAGATCTGGCTTCTGCAATAGTAAATACATCCAGACTGAATATGATTAGAAGGAAGTCTGAAAAAGAGAGAGCTCAGGCAAAAGAAAAACATGTCTCTAGGGAAGGAGAAGAAAAAAACTGGCATAAAGAGAAGCCTTCCAGTTGACCAAGATGGTGGCATAAGATGCTCCAGAGTGCCATTCCACCCACAGAATCTTTAAACAACTAGCAAAAGCTGACACAGCCATCTTCCTTAAAACTCATAGAACTGTACACACACACACACACAAAAAAGAAGTTAGGGAACAACCATCCAAGACAGCATGACATTCATAGAAAGAAGAAAGAAAAAGAATTAAAAGATAACCTAACAAACCAGGGTAAGATATCATCTATAACTGACAAGGAGTTATATAATATCTAAAATAAAGAAAGAATGCCTAAGAGTTGGTATGGTTGAAAAAGAGGGACTCAGAAAAATGGGCAATAAGCACAAACAGGCATTTCAAAGAGAAAATATAATTGCCTAATAAACATATGAAAAGATGTTCATAATTGAACAATTGGGAAAATGCAAAATAAAACCACAGTGTTACAGTTCTACACATGAACCAGATCAGCAAACTTTTTAAAGTCTGATAATAACAAGTGTTAGAGTGGAACAACTGAAATTCTATACTACAAGTAGAGTAAAAATTGGCATAACCATTCTAGAAAACTAGTTCATATTAACTAAGAAAATGAAAGATGTACCAATGACCTAGAGTTCCACTTCTGAGTATATACCCTTGAGAAATTCTTGCCATGTGCACAGTGGGCACATATAAGAATGTTTATAAGAGCATTGTTCATAATAGCCACACACACACAAAAGAAAATAAACTAAAATGATCATCAGTGATAGAATGGATAAATGATAGTGTCTTCAAACAATCTACAAGAGTAGTAAAAAATAAAGTTATAGCTACATGCATCAATTTGAAAATTAACTTTATATGCATAATATGAGCAGGAAAAAACAAGTTATTAAAAACAGTTTCTAAATGCATGCTTATAAAATTTAGAAATTATACTATAAATATAAACATATAAAAACACATTCTATCAGAGTGAAATGTTACCATGTAAAAAGAGTTTAAATGAAAGCAAGAGAATAACCCAGAATTCAGGAGGTTATACACAAGCGAGTTCAAAGATACTAGTAAGGTTCTTTTGCTTAAACTGGGTGGGTGGATACAGAATATTTGTTTTGCTTTTTGTATTAGTCAGGGTTCTCCAGAGAAACAGAACCTTGTTTCTTCATATAAATATGATTCATTATAAGGAATTAGCTCATGTAACTGTAGGGGCTGGTAAGTTCAAATTCCATGGGGTTGGCCACAAGCTGGAGACTCCAGACCGAAGTCCTAAATTCGGATTCCCAGGGGCAATCTGGTTGGCTAGAAATTCCAGCAAGAACCAATGCTGAAGTTCAATCCAAATTCCTCTTCTAACCTCTGAAATCCTCAGTTCTATCTTTTAAGACCTCCAACTGATTGGGTTGTGGAGACTTCACACGTTGCTGAGGGCACTCTTCTCTATTGATGATAGATGCAATCAACTAATTATAGATGCAAATCCATCTCAAAATACACTCACCTTAACAAGTAGGCCAGTGCCTGACCAAAGAACTGGACATCATAACCTAGCCAAATTGACACATGAAACTAACCATCATACAATTATGAAAACTGCACACAAATATTAAACTCTTGACTGTAAAATAAATCTCATCTTTTTTTTAAAGTTCATTGTAGAGATAAGAGAAGTTTTTAGAATCCCCAAAGAAATCCCAAATTCCTAGTCGACATATAATAAAAAAAGAAAAAAAGGAAAAAATGGAGGGAGTCAATGATCAAGATAATAAAGTAAGGCTCTACATTTGAAAGAACTGAGCCAGACAGACTCCACCCTAACCCTGTCTGTGCTGAGCAGCTGAGGGCAGTGTGCGTCCCAGGAAAAATTCCAAGAATTAATCTCTGTAAAAATCTGTCAGAGGAGAGCTCCTGGAATTAGTTGTGTTGGTGTAGGATGGAAGTGGATCAAACCCTAAGTGACTCCATGATAGGAAGAAGGAAGCTGGGATCAGAAAAGTAAAGCAGTGTACCTGGAAATTTGCATCCTCAGGGAGAAACATCAGACTCCCCACACCCAGAAGCTCCCATTCCATACATCCAGCCATATGACCCACCCCTCCCATGTAGTCATCAGAAAAAGGCTTCTATAGCAGAACCTGTGCAATTGGACTATGGAAATCAATACACTTCTCAGTCTAGGCATCATCTATAGATATGGAGAAACTAAATATCACCAAATATTTTCAGAAAATCAGCACTATGAAAGAGAAGTGCAAATGCCCAAAGAAATAAAGAAAACTTTAAAATAAGTATAATTAATATTACATTCAGAAAGATTCAAGAGGATATTAGTCATAAAAAGTAGTTTAACACAAAAACATGATTGTTATTATATATTAATTGCATTTATACTTTAATGAATGAACTAACAGAAAGATTGCAGCTTGAATTAGCAACTGAAATATCAAACTGAGAGATTCTCCCAGAACCCAATGCAAAAGAGCAAAAGATTGAAAGTACGAGAGAAAAATTAAGAACCACATATCTGTAATTTCTAACAGTTTGTCTAATAAGCAATTTAGAAGGGAGGGGAGCTTTAAAAAAAATTTTTTTAAGGGAAGTTCTCAAAGCTGAAAAAAGACAAACTTCATTTGAAAGAGTTCATCATCTAGTGATGAAAACATCCCACACCTTAACCACTTCCTATAGAAAGTTCAGAACCACCAGGAAAAGGAGAAAAATTCTAAAAGCCTGAAGACTGGAAGAGGGAGAAGGAAGGGAGGGAGGGAGAGACGGAGGGAGGGAGGGAGGGAAGGAGGGAAGGTAGGAGGGAGGGAGGTAGACATATGTGTCATCTACTTTTACTATTAACTATCTATCTATAAAATGAATACATATGTGTTTTTCTCTAACTGTTCAAGTATAGAAGATTAAATATAGAGAATTAGGCGTATGGTCAGATAGCTCCAAGAAAAGTCGGACTATACCCACAAAGACAGGGCTGCTCTGGCCTAAAGAGCATGTTCTAATTTCTTAGGCTGCCAAAAGCAATATACCAGAAATGGGTTGGCTTTTACAATGGGAATTTATTTGCTTACAAGCTTACAATTCTGAGGCCATGGAAATGTCCAATTCAAGGCATCATCAAGATGATACTTTTTTCCTGAAGACTGGCTGCTGGCAGTCCTGGGCTCCTTTGTCACATGGAAAGGCACATGGCGGCATCTGCTGGTCTTTCTTGTCTCTTCTGGGTTTCATTGCTTTCAGCTTCTTGCTTCTGTGGCTTACTCTTTCTTTGTCTGAATTTCATTCTCTTACAAAGAACTCCAGTAAGAGGATTAAGACCCACCCTGAATAAGGTGGGTCACATCTTAACTTAAGATCCAACTCACCAAAATATCCTACTCACAACGAGTCCACACCCACAGGAATGGATTAAGAACACACTTTTCTGGGATACCTACAGCTTCAAACCATCCCAGAGCACATACTACTTTACAAGTCATAAAAAAACCAATTATATGTTATAATGTGATGGGTCACTCAAAGTTTCAAGAGCAGAATTAACTCTTCACACTCAATCCCCTTTCTCTTTGGACATGGAAACTTCAAGTGATGGTTTTGAGATATGAAACACAAAGAAGAAAATAGTAAAATAAGGTGGGACATCTCAAAATCAAACTGAAAAATAGAAGACATAAAGGAAGAAAGTAGAGAGAGCAGAGGAGTTTAAAAACAGGATAGAGATAGAGAGAAGGGAACAGTTTTTCTACTTTGCACATATTATAAGCCTCACCACATTTGGTAATATCCATTGTGCTTCATTTGGTATCCCTTACCCCTGCTACAGTTAAACATTGCATGGATGGAGATGGTAGGCAATTTTATAAGATAAGAAAAAGATACAAAGTATGTACATGGTGGAAATAAAGATGCAATGCTAGAATATCTAGAAGAAGCACCCTAGAAAGCAACCTAGAAAATCCAATATAACTGGAAAACTAAAAATAATAGATAAAAGAACAACATACAAAAAGTCAAGAACCTTCTTATTTACCAGCAATAAACTATTAGAAATTTTTATTTGTTTAAATCCTATTCACTAATTTCATAGCAATAAACATTATAAAATGCTTAAGAATATACTTGAAAAGAAATGTACAAGACTTATATGCATAAACTATTAAAATTTTACTATAGACTTTAAAGTTGATTAAGGCTCATTGTTGTGAAGATGTCATTTCTCTCCCAAATTAATTCATAAATTCTCAAATGTAAACCCAATCAAAATCCCAGCATGATTTCTTTTTTAAAAAAGATTTATTTATTTCTCCCCACCCCTCATTGTTTTGTGTTCGTTGTCTGCTCTCTGCGTGTTCTTCTGTGTCTGCTTGTTCTCTCTTTAGGCGGCACCGGGAACCAATCCTGGGACCTTCTGGAGTGGAGAGAGGCTGCTCAATCTCTTGTGCCACCTCAGCTCCCTGGTCTGCTGCATCTCTTATTGTCTCTCTTCTGTGTCTCTTTTTGTTGCATCATCTTGCTGAGCCAGCTCTCTGCGCAGGCCAGCATTCCGCACGGGTCAGCACTCCTGCACAGGCCAGCACTCAGCATGAGTCAGCTCTCTGCATGGGCCAGCTCTCCACATGAACCAGCTTGCTTTTCACCAGGAGGCCCCAGGAATCAAACCCTGGACCTCCTATATGGTAGACTGGAACCCAATCGCTTGAACTACATCCACTTCCCCCAGATGATTTCTTAATGAAACTTTCAACCCAGAAATAACAAACTAAGATGCAAGGCAATAAAGCCATTTCTTTGGGATCTTAGAACTGCAATTTAGGGAGCACAGATTCAGGTAGCAACTCAAATTGTATCTGTAGCAGTTTGATATTATTTATGAATTCCAAAAAGAGATATTGATTATTTTTGTAAAATGGTATGTTCCTCTGAGTGTGATACCCTTTGATTGATTTAAATTCAAAGGCTTTACCTTTACTTGATTAAATCAAGATTAGGGTTTGAGTCGACCTTGCCATTAGGGCGACTCAGTTTGAGTCCCCACCCCCTTTGTGGTCTATATAAATGGTCTTCAATCAAGAAGACAGGAAAAGAGATACACAGAAGAAGATACACAGAGGAATAGCAAAAACCCTCTAGACATGGAAGATGAAAGAACCTGTCAGCTTTAATCCTACAGCCCCTAGGGAGAGAGATGAGATGTTCACCTGACAGTTTGCAGCTGAAGAGACCAGAGCCCTGAAAGCTGAGCAGGCCTACAGCTGAGATCCAAAGAAGCTGGGGCCACAAAGCCTTAAGAGGAAAAGGGAAGCAGAACCCTCACAGATGTTACCCGCCATCTTGTTTCAACCTGTGGCAATAGACTTTGGTGAAGAACTTGAGTTGAACTCTTTTACCCCAAATAAATATCCTTTATAAAGACCAACAGATTTCTGGTACTTTGCATCAGTACCCCTTTGGGCTGACTAATACAGTATCCCATCTTGGCATTTCTAGGCAAGGGTTTTTAAAGGAAAAGAAGAAGATTACACAAGTTAGTGGTGGCTGGTGGATATTTGGGGTACTCTAATTGTCCTTTGGGTTAGATATTTAACTGAGTTCTTTATTTTGTGGTTTGTTTATGGTGTCTGGATGTCCTTAGGGTTTTGAGGAATATTGTTGCTTGAGGCTTTGCATACTTTGGCAATTTTTGATATATGGCTGAGTACCACACAAGAGTAACCTCCAGAATGACCTCTCAACTCCATTTTAAACCTCTCAGCCATAGAAACTATACTTTGTTTTATTTCTTTTAACATTTCCCCTTTTTGATCAAGTTCTTTCTCCAAAAACATCACTGATCAACATTTGGTATTAATCCCTCAGCACCAGGGAGGCTTATCCCTGGGAGTCATGTCCCATGAAGGAGGAAAGGAAGTGAGTTTATTTGTAGAGTTTTGCTTACAGAGGCCACATTTGAGCAACAAAGAGGTTTCCAGGTGGTTACTCTTAGACATTAATTATAGTTTGGCTTAATATCAACATAAAAGAAATAAATTTTATAAGTGCAAGCTTCAAGATCAAGGGTTTGACTCATTAGCATAACATGGGAGGTAGTTGCAGCTGTTATTCTGGAGATAAGACAGTGAACAAGAGACATTGTGTAAAATAAAAAAAGTTAGCAAGTTTTGAAATATGTTACCAATATCGTCTCCCCAAGATCTAAGATTTAGCCAATTAAATAAGTGCCTATGGATACGGCTAATAACTGTGGCTCTTCTGTGGAGTCTAAATAAACATAAACCCAGCAATTTGATAGATTGCCTAGGCCAGCAGCTTTTTGTATGGCTAGGACAAAAAGGATGATGAATGGCAAATGACCAGGAAGAGAGGGTAAGGGTGAGAATGAGGAGTTTAAAAAGGGCAGGGAGGGACAAAGATGGACTGGGATACAAAGAAGGGATAAGGGAGGAATAAAAATGCAAGTAAGAAAGCTGATAGAATAATAATGAAGATTATAGCAGCATTATTGAGTTCATTTCAATCTGATGAAACTCAGGTCTGGTCTGGTTCTTGGGTTAGCTGTTGCTCTCAGATGCCATCTACTTTTGGGTGATTTAAGCCTAAGATCGCCAGTAAGCATGAATTATACTGGCCTGGTCCACGGTCTCGGGATAGCTGTCTACATCAGATGCCGTCTACTGTTCATCCTTGGTAATTTTGAACTTTGGGTCACCAGTAGGAATGGATTTCCAGTCAAGGCTGGGAGCTTTCTTTAAATGAAAAATATGAATCCAAAAATTAATACCTTCTAATTTAGCTGCACATGGATTGGTAAAAAGTACCTGACAAGGTCCTTTCCAGTGAGTTTAGAATGCATCTTATGGAAGTATCTTTTCTAATATACAAAGTCACCAGGCTGAAGATTGTGGTTCTGAATATCTTTGTCTCCCAGGAGCATACTGTAAAAAGATTGCTCTAACCAAGGTTTCATTTTTCTTTAAGGTTTTGATTAGTTCCTGGCAATAGGTTAGCATATTTCCTTTTATGAGACAAGGCTCATATATTCCAGAGTTTATTTTCATAGGTTTCCCTGTTATAATTTCAAATGAGGATAACATGTTTTCCAAAAGGAGTGGATTTTAGATATATTAACACTATAGGTAAAGCTTTTTAGACCTGGTAAATTGAGGAATTCCATGAATTTAGCTGATTGTTTTTGTTTTGTTTTGTTTTTGGAGGTACTGGAGCTGGGGATTGAATCTAGGACTTCATATGTGGGAAGCCAGCACTCAACCAACAAGCCACATCGGCTTCCCTGAGTTGGCTCTCTCATTTGTTTTGCTTGTTGTTTGTTTTTGTTTCTAGGAGGTACTGGGGACCAAACCCAGGACCTCCCATGTGGGAAGCCAGCACTCAACTGCTTGAGCCACATCCACTCCGTAATTGTGTTTTAATTATACCATTTGTTCTTTCTACTAAGCCTGAGGATTGGGGGTGATAGGCATAATGAAAACGTTGCAAAATAGGCCATATTTTGCATATTGTTTCATAAGTTTTCTTATAAAGTGGGTTCGTCAGTCACTGAGATGTTCCAAGGGAATTTCCCAATTTGAAACCATTTTTTTTTAGTAATACCTTTTAGCTGCAGTAGCTTGTCTACAGGGAAAGGTTTCAGCCCAATGTGAGTACATACAAATCATTATTAAAACATATTTATAACCTTGCAATGGGGGTAATTGAATAAAGTCCAAATGCCAAACTTCAAAAGATCTAGTAGTTAAGGGGGAAATGTCCTTGAGAGCTATGGAAATGTTTTCCTGGATTATGCTTGGGACAAATTAAACAATTGTGAAATATTTTCATAGCTGTTATAGGGGATGATTTCCAGAAATATTGCTTTCCTCAGTTTACCATTTTATCAGTAATCTAGTGAGACATGTTATGAATAATTTTCAAAAGAGTTTTCTGGAAGCAAGTAGGGAGAACTGCCTACCATTCCAATTTACCATTAGGGCTAAACCATGATTCAATTGTAGACTTATAAAAAAGCAGCCAGCATTTTTTTCCATTTTTTTATCTCCCGACAAGGAGTATTTTATTGAGTATCAAGGAGTCATTGATTTTTTTTAATGTTTCCAATAGAGTTGTTTGGTTCCAAAAATCATTGTAAAAAGAGGAATAGGGTTAGAATTTGTTCCTGCTCTTTCTGCAGCTGTAACTACCACGTGGTTGCCAATGCTTTCCTCTACATTTGTCTGAGAAGGACCAGGAATTTTAATTACAGCCAAAGCCTTTGGTAACAGTATAGCATCTAGTAATTCCTTAACGTAAGAGCTGTTTTGTTGCATTTTTAATTTTCCTCCCCTGGAAATTAAAAACTTCTCTGCTTCCATAACATCCCCAAATCATGGATAACCCCAAAAGCATACCAAATATCAGTGTATCCTTGTTGTTTTACCTCCTGCAAATATACAGGTTCTTGTGAGGGCAAAATTTCTGCTTGCTGGGCTGACATAGGATTAGGTAAGGAATTTGCTTCTGTTGTTTCATGGGTAGAGGTACTAGCAAATCTAACACAATAGATTCCTGAGTTATCTTCAAGGTGGGAACCACCTGGACACCAGATAACATCTGCATCATCAATTGGGATTTCTAGTATATCTATTCCAGGGGTTAATAATTAGTCAAAGCTATGCAGCTGTGGAAAGTTTCATCAGAAATAGTAGGAAGCAAAGTTGTGACAATGAACAAAAGAGACATTCGGAGGGGAAAGTAAGAGGCTTTCATGAGACATTAATCTGTTACTCGAAAGGGCTCAACAGAATGAATAAACATAAATAGTTAAGGGAGATCCCATAGTTAATTCTTCAATTGATTTAAAAGTTTTGCCTTTGCAGCAATGGACCTTATGCAAGGGGGAATCTTTCACCATGGAATCCAACTGCTGGCTATAAAGTAATCCTAGAGGTCTATGTCGGTCTCTGCGCTTTCGCGTAAGGATGCGGCGCATTTCCTTCCTGTTCATGGCCAACGGGGTAGGAGGGAGAAAAGGAAATTAGGATGTCCTTCCTTAGTGTGCTGAGTAAACCATGCTTTACTTCCTTAAAGGAATTTTGACTCGTTTTATCCCAAATAAGGGGTTCGGTTTGTTGAGCTTTAAACAAGTCATATAAAAGTTGAGCCAGCAAAGAAAAAATAGGAATCCAAGTTCTACAATATCCTGCAAAGCCTTAAAATCCCCTTAATTGGTGCTTGGGTTTGGGGAGGAGGGACAGTTAGAATGCTTTGGATTCAGCCGAGGTCTAGGTGCAGGTGCTGGGGGCAGGGATAGGTGAGGCAGAAAGAATGCAGCTGAGTGGGTTGGACTCTAAAAGTGGAACTCTAAAAGCTGGACTCTAAAAGTGGGTGGTGGTCAAATAGCCAAAGGCATTCTATAAAAGAAGAGCGATGAGGGAGGAATTTCACTGCCTGTCCTTGAAACATATTACAAAGCTACAGCAGTCAAAACAGCACGGTACTGGCAAGAAGATAGACACATCGATCAGTGGAATAGAACTGAGAACCCAGAAATAAACCCTCACCTCTACAGTCAACTGGTTTTTGACAAACCTACCAAGCCCACACTAACGGGAAAAAACAGTCTCTTCAATCAATGGTGTTGGGAGAACTGGATATCTATAACCAAAAGAATGAAAGAGGATCCCATCTCACCTCCTATACAAGAATCAACTCAAAATGGATCAAAGATCTAAATATAAAAGCCAGGACCATAAAACTACTAGAAGAAAATGTAGGGAAACATCTTCAAGACCTTGTAGTAGGTGGTGGTTTCTTGGACCTTACAGCCAAAACATGTGCAACAAAAGAAAAAATAGATAAATGGGACCTCCTCAAAATTAAACACTTTTGCACCTCACAGGACTTTGTCAAAAGGGTGAAAAGGCAGCCAACTCAATGGGAAAAAATATTTGGAAATCACATATCTGATAAGGGTTTAATATCCAGGATATATAAAGAAATGTTACAACTCAACAATAAAAAGACAAATGACCCAATAAAAAAATGGGCAAAAGACTTGAATAGACATTTCCCCAAAGAAGAAATACAAATGGCAAAAAAACACATGAAGAAATGCTCAATATCACTCATGATTAGGAAAATGCAAATCAAAACTACAATGAGATATCATTTCACACCTATCAGAATGGCCACTATTAAAAAGACAGAGAACTACAAGTGTTGGAGAGGATGTGGAGAGATAGGAACACTTCTTCACTGTTCGTGGGAATGCAGAATGGTACAGCCACTATGGAGGACTGTTTGGCAGTTCCTAAGGAAGTTGAATATAGACTTGCCACGTGACCCAGCAATACCACTACTGGGTATATACCCAGAAGAACTGAGAGCAGTGACACGAACAGACATCTGCACACCAATGTTCATAGCAACATTATTCACCATTGCCAAAAGCTGGAAACAACCCAGGTGTCCATCAACAGATGAATGGATAAACAAACTGTGGTCTATTCACATGATGGAACATTATGCAGCTGTAAGAAGAAATGAAGTCGTAAAGCATATGACAACATGGATGAACCTGGAGGACATTATGTTGAGTGATGCAAGCCAGACACAAAAGGACAAATACTGTATGAATGCGTTACTATGAACCAAATATATTGTGTAACATATTGTTTGATTCAAAAAAAAATGTATTTGTATCCATTACATTTAATTGAGAAATGTATGTATTCATTTGTGTTTACTATTTAGTTTTTAATTGTTTATATTTTCAATTATTAATTGTACAAAATAAAGTAAAAAAAAAAAGTGGGTGGTTCTCCAGGACATCATCTGCTCCTTTTCACATTAGGGTAGAGTAGTTTACCCATGGCATTTTCTCTTTCTTAAAAACATTAAAGATGGGATTGCACCTTTTCCCTACAACTTAGGCTTGCTAAGATACATAAATGTTGACATTTTAG
>JAQZBX010040947.1:0-22505 GCA_029593785.1 Cabassous unicinctus | reverse complement strand
TAAGGGTACCATGGAGTAGAACATGGCCATGAGAAGATTACTAAGAGGTGCTTTATTTACAGTGGGACCAAAGAAAGCAGTGAAAAAAGAAATAACAATCAAAATGAGATTTGCCAACTGTGGAGAACAGGTAGATAAGGCTTTGTTATGTGCTTGCACAGGTTGTATCCTAAGCACCATTGAAAAAATATCAATAAAGGACTTAAACAAAATAACAGAACATAGTAAAAGAATACAAATACTTATAGATAATGCTAATCAATTCAAAAAATGGGACATCTGAAGATGTAATCCTCAAAATTTGAGAAATATCACAGAAATATTCATGGGTTACCTTAGTCTCTGTGAAGGGAAGCCTGAAAATGGTGCCTGTGTGGATGGCAGAATAAATCAACCCAGTTGCACATGAACCACCAGCTGCTTGTGTGCACAACATGTGGTGATGTTGAGCCCATAATGCAGAGGGTGGCAAATGGCAAAATAGTGATCATAGGACATTACCACAAGGAAGGCCAGCTCTGTGGCTACAAACAAGATAAACATATAAATCTGAAAGGCACATGCTATGAGAGAAATTGATTTATTGCCTTTTAGAGAATTCACAACCATTTTGGGAAGAGTAACTGAAATGCAGCAAAGATCTATGAAGGATAAATTGCCCATAAAGAAATATATTAGAGTGAAGCCATGGGTTATTACAATGGCAGAAAGAGTTAAAAGATTGCCAGTCAGGGCACCTACATACAACTCTAAGAACATCAGACCTTGCTAGACTTGGAACTCCCGGGAGGTTGAGATATCCATGAGGAGGAAGTCTGTGAATATAGTGAGATTGTCCATGTCCTTAATATGTTGTTGTCTCTCCGTTGTCAAAGTATAATATGATAATTATGCTAAAATCTAAATGGAGGCAATCCATTTTACTGAAATTAAATGCCACCATTGGAATCAGTATATGTCTTTTCATCAGGAAATCAGCATAAAAGAAATGGGAAAAAAAGATAGTATTTGAAATCAGTGAACGCACATATTTCTGTTTTCATTTTCTTTCCTAACTCTTCTGATATGTTAATTCAAAAATTATAAAATCAGAGAATCTAAGTTCATTAAATGGTTTAAAATAAAGGAAAACCCCATAAATATTTCAGTTTTTGAGTCCCATTTGTACTATTTCAGTAAAATATCTTTAAAACACTTCCTGGACAAAGGTGATTATTTTCTCATTTTCCCCCTTATTGAATGATCATCCCAGATATACTCTCAAAGAAAGCCTCTGCATCACCCCATTTGTTTGTAAAGTCTACACTTGTTGCTGATATTTTTTATTCACTAGATGAAGAGGATGATTGCTGATATCTCCATTCTTTGTTCAGCTCACTTAGAATCTTTTCCTATGACAAAGTAAGTGAATAATTCTTTGGATCATTAATCCAAAGGAGACCAGATAGATTATATCTCACCAGTCTTTCATTTCAGTTGTAATACAAGGCATCCACTTGATTGGTTTCTTTAATCCCTTTGCCCCACAACCCATAAACAATTTTAATTGATTCAGATACTTATGGTATCCATGTTTCTATCACAATTTGTCCCAATTTTCCTTGACGTCTCTCTAGTTTACCATTTCACCTAAACAGAGTGCCTAAGAAATCCATGTCACCTATTATTACTCAAAAAACCCTTCCTGAAATCAAGCATGAATCTCAATATTTAATGAAGGACAATTTCCTGTCCAGATATCTTGCCTACATGCTGTCCTAGAATTTACTGAATTTTCCTTTATCAAAATAGCTACTGTAAATAAACCTATTTACTTCTGCATATTTTGAGGTTCTCAAAATTACAAAAAAAAAAAACAACTGTTTCAATTTTAATTATACTTTCAATTCTAAAACTAATTTTCTTGAGGGGTGTCATTGAGAAATATTTAATTTATACATGGTAAATTTAGTTAAATAACTATACAAGTATTAGAATTTATATTATTATTTTACTTCTATGTAATCTATTTGCCATTAATATAGTATAAAACTTTGCTGACTTTATAAGTACATAATAATCATAATACTAATTTTATGTGCTATCATTGAATATACACATATGAATTTCTGGTATTTTTGTATTATATAATAATATCCTTTCAGTCATTCATATTTCTTTTATGAACATTTTCAATGAGAAGAAAATACTTTTCAGTCATTCATATTTCTTTTGTGAACATTTTCACTGAGAAGAAAATACTTTTCAACAGACAATTTTATTAAACATCAAATATTCAAGATTAAAGGTGTTTCTCTTGAACTAAGGGCAGCTTATAGGGCATATCCAGACTTCCAGATGATTTCTTAAAAAATTTCCTTTATCACAACTGCATATTGTTATTGATCCTTAGAGGTCCCATTTCTTTCCTCCATATGTTCAGATTTCATATTTCTCCTTGGTTCTTATAAATTCTCAAGTTCCCCTAAGGTAAATTTACCATACATCTATTTGAGTATGCATCTTGATGCTAAAATACATAAGCTTGGGTGTAATAGAGTGAAGGAGAGAGAAGATTCAAGTTCAATCTCTGTTCCTTTTTATCTCAGGTATATTTAGAAATTATTTACATTACAATTTTACAATGTGGGGTAAATCAAAATTGGAGGGAGAATTAAACCTCCTGCATTGTTGAACACAAGAAATAAAATAGCATTTAAACATTCTACATAGAATTTTTCAGTTCTCAGCATACAGATTTTAAATACAAGAAAATGTTCATGGAAAAAACTTCACTGGATATCTACAGTGAAACTATTTTTGTATTCATGGATTGATAACTTATTTATCCTTTAACATCTAGTTCAAATTATCTTTTTATTCTCAGTGCTTCTGATAGTTCACATTTTTGGTCATTTCAGTAACATTATCTTTTCCATATTTTATGTAAAGCTTGTGTATCATATACATTTCATCAGTTACCATTTTAATTACCAATCACCTAAAATTGATCAAGAATCAGTAACATTCAAACTTTCTATGAATATTAATTTATAAATGGAGCAGAAATAAAGTATGTTAATCAAATTGACACATGCCACAGCTATTTCACTGAAAATATTTACTCATTTTAAGGAAAAATTTAATAAACATATAAAAAACCTTGTAAATGATGAAACAGGTTTATCTTCTGAAACATGAATATACTTTTCATACTATTATAGAGACTTCATAAAATCCATGAACCTACTTTTTTTTCCCACAGAATATATTTCGTGTAGTGCCTTCTCAGAGAAATTCATATTAGCTTCATCACAAGAACAATTATGCTTCTAGATTCTTTATTCACATGATTATTCCTTATGAAGCACACCTATGGGACATCCCAGTCAGGAGACCTGGAAGCATAGGGATTTCACCCTCCACAGAGGGATCAATTTTCCAAACCCTAATTGGCAAGGATTCCTTGGCTATATTTTGAGATTAGTTAAATTTGTAATAGTGGATATTATCACTAAAATCATCATATTTTTTCTTGTTGAAATTAACAATAAAGGTGCAATCAAAAAAGTTTCAGAATTCCATCTTGATTCAGTAAATTATAATATAGCCATAGTATTGCACAAACCTCAGTAAGATACATTGAAATAACTGCTCTCACATTATGGCAAGAAGGCAAATCTTATATGTTTATTATAATAAACAAAAAAATTGCAAGCAAAGATTGCCTGGCAGCTACTAAATTAAAGAAAAATAAGATATCTTTTAGAATGAATTTCAAAATGAAAGCAAGTAAACAAGTATGGCACAATGTGGGACTCATAAAAAGTGCTTTAAACAGATTATCACACAAAGTTTATGACAATAGTGAAACACCTTTCAGAAATTTATTTATTTTATCCAAACGTTTTTGGACAGTGAAGGGATATGACAAGAGTGTAGTGATACTATTGGGTTGGGCAGTGCAGGTTTGACAGGGGAGTAGAGTGGGGAGTGTGAGTTGGATGTTCCATGGAATTGGGGAGAGAGTTGGGGGAGGGACCAGGTGAACACTGGGGATTAGTGGGTATGTGGTTGAAAGTACAAAGTTGGGAATGATATTTTGGCAATATAACAAGGAAGGATTACTGGTTTAAGGTGTTGGATGGGGGCACATTTGGGAGAGGGCACACCTGGAGCAGTCTTCTATGTAGTGTGTGAGTGATCATTTTGTCATAATGTGTTGTATCAGTGGGTGGAAATCAACATAATGATTGGGAAGGAGTTGGACTCCCATCCTGGGAAGGACTGATATGTTCTCAAACAGAAGGGCAGGAGTCTCTCAAGAGAATGGGCAGTTTCTAATAGGGGAGGACAAACCAGTGTGTCAAGACCTCAGTGTTGTTGCAAGTAACTCTGAATCTTGTCATTCAAGGAGTGAAGCCGGTTGGTCGCTGTGGACCCTGAGGGGAAGGATGAATAGAATAGATGGAAGAGGGGGTATTTGGTGGGCAATGGAAATATCATCAAAATCTATAAAAATGTACGGTCTAAAATGCAAACCATAATGTAAACAATTGACCATGGTTACTAGCTATGTTTCAATATTTGTATATCAGTTGTAATAAATGTACCATCCACTTATGAAAATGTATTAATATGGGAAGAGGGAAAAGGGGAAGGATGTTGTATACGGTATATTGGAGTCTCCTGTATTCTGTATGAGACTTTACTGTGACCTAAACCTTCTTTGCAAAGAAAATGAAAAAAAGTAGGACACTAGGGAATAAATGGAAAAAAAAAATTCACTCTACATACAGGACAACAGATATTATGGTGATGAAAGGCAAAATGCCCAAAATTTTTTAAAAATACTTTTAATTATTTTAATTTCCCAATTTTTAAATTTATTTTTATTTTTAGATTTTTTAAATGTTTATGCATTTTATTTCTTGTATTTAAACCTATAATTATTTTTTCATTTTCCTATTAATTGTATTTGGCTATTTTATTGGCTTCATTTTTGAAGAAGCTTTGGATCATACAAGGGTTACAGCTGGGGCAGGGGAAGATCATTGGTGTGGGGTGTCAGTGATGGGGGATACATGGGAGGGAGTTCACCTGGACATACATAAAAGGTATATAAATGTGCTCAAATGCTCACAGGGCATTGTCACTGTGGGTGGAGATTCACACAATCACTGAAAGAATATGGAATTACCATCCTAAAGTGCTCTGCCACATTCTCTAATGAAAGAGCAACTATCCCCCAAGTACAGTGGCAATGACTGGCAAATGAGGATTGCGCATTGATGGGCCCTTGATATTGGTGACCATGCTTATCAGCCTTTGTTCTTGAAACTGAAAGCCTGATGTAATAGGGTACCTCAGAGTTACCTCCTGAGAGCCTCCTTGTTGCTTAAATGTGGGCTCTTTCTAAACCAAAATAACATATAAATGCATAACCTTCCCCCCAGCATGGGACATGACTCCCAGGGATGAACCTCCCTGGTACTGAGGGATTACTACTAAGCACCAATGAGCAATGCAACTGGAAAAAGACCTCACATAAAAGGGGGAAAAGGTAAAGACAAATGAGTTTATATGTCTAAGAGACTTCAAAGTGTGTCTGGAGGTCATCCCAGAAGTAACACTTATGCACATCTCTGCAGGATATCATTGACTACCAAAGTAGATATTACCCCAAATAGTGGAGTTCCTGAGGGCTCTGGAGACACCCAGGTCCTATATGATCAGGGCGGATAGCTCCGGTGTTTGGTGCCTTGCCAGTGGGCTCTACTTTGGAGTTTGTGCTACTGAGAGTAAAAGAGTTGGACTCAGTTAAGGCTTCCCTACACATGACTCATCTGTCCCTTCTACTTGAACCTATACTTGGTGCTGGAGTGGGTAAGTGTACATCCAAGAGAATTAAATCTTTAGGCTGTCCATCTGACAGCTGGGCCCTGAGCCTCAGTGGAGTTGCTATAATACAGGGGCATTTTTGGGACTTGGGAATCATTCTGAATGAAATTGCAATGACAGATATCAGCCATTATATGTCTCCCCATAACATACAAAATTGTGTTGGAGAGGTTGTAAACTACAATGTAAACTATAATCCAAGCTCAGTGACAATTCCCCAAAATGCATTTATCAATTGCAATGAATTTACCACAATAATGAAGGATGATGCTTATGTTGGAAAATAGGGGAGGTATGGGGAGCAGGGCATATGGGAATCCCTATATTTTTAATGTATTACCACAAAAAAAGAGTTGGTAGAGGTGTGATGTGTGGGATACCTTTATTATGTCATGCATGTTTATTTTGTAATTTTAATATACTGTTTATGTATGCTCAGGTATAAATGGCAAACTTTAATAAGAATATATTTATACGAAAAAAACAGAATGGACGAGAATTAGAAGAAATTGTCACTGTACATGCGAGAGAACAGATCTTACAATGATGAAAGAAACAATGAATAGTTTTTGTAAATATTAATAATTTTTGCATTTTATTTTTATTTTTAAAATATTTATTGTATTATTACTTTTATTTGGTCACATTTTGGATTTGAATTTGGAGTGGTTTTGGATTATAGAAGGATCACAACTGCAGCAGGGTAGGATCAAAGGAACACAGAGTCTATAATGTGGGCTTGTGTGGGTAGGTGGCACTAGGGGCATACCTATAAGTCAAATGAATATTTTCAAGTTGTTCATGGGCATTGTATTAGTTCAGAATACAATAACTGAACTAATATTGAATTCCCAGCCATGGATTCCTGCTACATTCTTTAATAAAATGGCAAGAATGCCTCAAGTATTCAGGCAGTGCCAAGTGTAGTAAAATAGGCCATTATGCAAGGCCCTTTTCTAGTGAAATTTAAACTTAACCTAGTATCATATATTGCCTAAGATTTATCTCTTGAAAACCATCTTGTTGCACAAATGTGGTCTCTCTCTAAGCCAAACTCAGTATATATATGCACTACGTTCCCTCCACCATGATATATGACTCCCAGGGATGAGTTTCCCTGGCACCAAGGGATTATTAACAAGTGTCAACTAGCAATGCAATGAGAAAAAGACCTGGACCAAAAGAGGGAAATATTATGTACAAATGAGTTTTTACAACTAAGAGTTTTCAAATGAGTAGAGAAATATTTCCAAACATTATGCTTATGCACATCTCAGCAGGTTCTCATTGACTGCCACAGTAAACAGTGCCTTTAATAGTAGGGCTCCTGATGACTCTAGAGACATCTAGACACTAAAATCAGGGAGACAAGTTCAGGAAATAGGCACCCTGTCATTGTGCCTTACTTTGAAATTTATGCTCCCCATTGTAAAAGAGTTAGACGCATTTAGTTTCCCTGCACATGGTTCTTCTGCCTCTTTTATTTGAACCTATAATTAGCATTAAACTTTAAAAATATATATCCTAGAGACTTAAATATTTGGTCTGCTCATGTGCCATTTGAGCCCTGAATCTCAGCAGAGCTGCAACACCTACTCTCCAGTTCATTGGACTCACCCAAGACAAAAAGCAAGGAGATGATAATGGACAATGACCATCCCAAGGAACTGAGAATGTCTGCAACTGCAAGCAAGATATATCCATCCATCTGTCACATGGGATCTAAACCTCATCTCAATTAGAAACAGAGTGGGAAACTCCATTCCAAATCCCTTAAGATTGTGGAATGAACAATGTACTAACCTGGACTTATTATTCTATTTTAAATATTATTATTCTAGCAATGGAAAAATTTTATCATTGATATAAGACATTGGCCACCAGAGATTCTGAGGAGAAGGAGAAGGAAGAATACTTGTACTAGGGAACATTTTGGGATATTGGAATTGTCCTGCATGGCATTGCGATGATGGATACAAGCCATTATACATTTTGTCATAACCTATAAAACTGTACAGGGCAGAGTGTAATCTATAATGTACACTATAATCCAAGGTTAATAGGAATACTTCAATAGGTGTTCCTCAATTGTAACAAATGTACCACATAAATGAACGATGTTGTTAACATGGGAAAGTATGGGAGGAGGAGTGGGTGAGGCATTTTGGAATCCTCTATATTTTTTATTTAACATTTATTTAATTTAATGCTTCTTTAAATATAAAAAATAAAAATAAAAATAAAGAAATGTATGAGAATATGGGAGAGGGTAAGAAACTCTGAGGAAAGACTTGGAAATGAAGGCTCAAAAATGGAAGTCTCCACATACCCCCACAGGTTATCAACACAGTTATGTAATTTGGAATGAAACATTTTTGAGTAGAGAAAAGAAGTGAAATCTATGAAAGCAAAATCCCCCCATGATTTAGTCTAGAACATCTTTGGCTTTATCACAGCAAAGGATGCACTGTGAGGGTTTCATAGAACCCTAACTGTTTTTTCCCCTACATTCCTAATCACTCCATCATCTTCTCAGATTCTATATGTTTATTTTTTGGCAAGAAAAGCAAAACTTTGAAGATTTCCTCAACTTGATAGAGTCTACAAAATTCCTTATTTGGAAATAGTAGTTCAGAGTGACTCAATACTTAGAAGAACTGGGCAGATTGGCATCTGGAGATGAGAAAGAACAAAAAAGGATGGCCAGGCATCTACTAATGTCATATTATTATAATTTTCATGGAAATTTACATCAAAGGAGTGTCACAGTAAGCAAAATATATACAAAACAATATTCTCTGATATTCCTCAATGTATTGCACAACATAATTTAATAAAACTTTCATAAATTAACTTTTTATATATATTTGTAGGGTTTCAGGAGCAATTTATATTCTAAGAAATTATTGAAAACTCAAAATAATTTATAATTCGGTATATCTACTGACAATTACCATATTAAGAATAATATAGGTGATTGTATATTTTGTCATAACCTTCAAAATTATGTGGGACAGAGTGTAAATTTTAATATAACCTGCAGTCCATGGTAAGTAGAAATACTTCAATATGTGTTCATCAAATATAACAAATGTACCAGACTAATGAAATGTTGTAAATGTGGGAAAGTGTGGTTTGTGGAGGGAGTGAGGCATATGGGAATCTCTTATAATTTTTATGTAATATTTATGTAATCTAAAACTTCTTTAAAATTGAAAAAATTAAAAACTGCTGTAAATAACAATTTAAGTTAATAAAAGTAATAATTGCCTTATACTGTAATGCAATTACACATTTAAAAAATATGTTAATTCCCAAAGACAAAATAAAATTATTTAAGAGAGAGAAATTGCTTTATCCTATTCAACATCTCTTTAATCAGAGCTTCTTTAGAGAGAGTTGAATTCTAATAACTACTTCATTTATTCTATTGCAATATTTTTTCTAGTTGAAGAGTATGAATATAATATTACCTAACACACATACATGATTAGAAAATGGAAAGGGCATATGATTATCACTTTATATGATCATGCATATTCTTATTTAATAAAAATAGTCTTTATCAAAACCCAACAAGTCTTGATTTCTTAAATAATCGTTCAAGTTTAGAACCTGAAATCTTATGAATGGATTTCTCTTATCACTTCAATTAACAATTTGAGTTTGTCTAATCATGCATGATTTTGTAGCATCAAGCAGTGCTCACCTGGGAAATAAAAAAACAGGACCTTAAATATTAATTATGTTTGAAGTGTTTTAGTTTTCTGACTTTTTGAGATGGTTTCATTGAAGGAAGGAGAAGATATAGATTATGTTTAGTTTCCCAGTTAAGATACATCATCCCAAAATTGGGGTGTGAAATAATTTCAAAAAATTTTAGCTATTTTTCTAAATGTTCTGCTTTCACATTGAAGGACAAAGACTACATAATATTGTATATTTCAAATGACAACAAAGAAGCAGCAGCAATATCTTGTTTCTAATTCACAGATAAGTTTAGTGTGTTGTGGTACTCAGGGTTTTCAAATACCATTTGTGGAATACTAATGCCTAAACATTGCCTTCACTCCACTTTTAGTTCTCCTAAGCACTATCTCAAGAGATGGACCATCATTATCCCTGTAAGAAATATTTATGCTTATACTTGTTTAATTTTTTTTTTAAGTAATGATTTCTTCCCTTCATTGCTGGTTGTTAATGGTAGATGGAGCAGTTTGGTTATGTAGTGTTAATACTTTGATCTTAGTATTTGAGTTAAACTGCTTTTTGCTAATGAGTGAGATGTTTGTTAGCAGGTTTATTTTTCCTACTGATTATTACTATTGGCATTAAGTTTTAAAGTGTGGACAGTGAGATTAATTTGTTTTAATATCTCATCTACAGACACGACCTTTAACTGACCTCAAGATAATTTACTGTATTTTTCCCCTCCTATTATTTTTCTTCATAAACCCAAAAGTAGTTTTAGACAACATTGTTAAAAATGGAGTTCATGTCCTTAAAATTCAAGAACCTTAATTAAAACTGAAGCAGGTGTTTTCTCCTGGACATATTAAAAAAGAACTTAAAAGGAAGTTTAGAGGGGCTTTTGGCACACACCACACAAATGAATTTAATGTCAGCTAATACAGTCCAATAAACCTGTGGCTACTGAGTGCTTGATTATACAGGGAAAAATATCTAGGCAGTGTTTTTTAGGACAGAGCTGTGTTATTGCTTATCTCTTGATGAACATCCTATATTTTATTATGTTCTGTGCCTACAATGTTGATTTTAAAGATTTGGGGAATTGTTAAACATATTGCTTCTATTCTTGGAAAAGTAGAAGTCTAGAAGTGTTAATAATGTACATGTCACTGTGACCTCCTTTAAAGACAGAACTGATTTATGCCAGTACATTTTCTGGCACATATATAAGTGGTCTTATTGGGTTAATAATTTCTGCAGCATGGGAAACATCCAAAATTTCTTGTTTTCATTTCATAGTCCAATTTACCCATAGTTAAATGTTTAAAAATTTAAACATTTTAGATTACCCATTCTGATGCCCCATTACAATGTCTTACTAGATTTTTAAAATATTTTTGAAGTATATCATTCATACATGAACATACATAAACTGTAAGTGTATAGTAAAAGTTGTGAACTTGCAAAACAAACATGCATAACATCATAAAGGGGTCCCTTACATCAACTCACCAACACCTTGCATTGTTGTGAAACATTTGTTACAAATTATGAAAGAGTATCATCAAAACATTATGACAAACTAGAGTCCATATCTTACATTTGGTGTGCTTTCCTCCCAACTCACCGTATTATTATTTTTTAAAATATATTTTTATTACAGAACTTGTGATCTCACCAAACAATCATGCACATGTGTAGAATTCTCATACAACAGCTCTTCCACAACACACAGCACTGTGGTGGGACATTTGCTACAAATTATGAGATAATATCATCAGGCTATTGCCACTAACCATGGTCCATAGTGTACATTTGGCACACTTTTCCCCTACACTCTCGTTATCAAAACATTACCTCTCAGACATTATTGCAAGAATATTAATGTATTGCTGTTAACCACAGTCCATAGTCACAGCAATTGCATTTTTCCCATGCTTCTCCACATTTCCACCACCCTGCAATAGTGACATATATCTCATCTAGCTCACAAAGGGACACTCTTGCATCTGTACCATCAATCACAATTCTCATTCACCTCTGGATTCACAGTGTTATTCAGTCCTTAGATTATTCTGTAGCTTTCTTTCAATTGACATTCACATCCCTGGACTACCCTTTTCAGCCACAATCTCATTTATAAACCAAATGTTACTTACTATTATGTGTTACCATCAACTCTCTCCATTCCACACTTTTACAGACAAGTTAATTAAAACTTCTACATACATTAAGCCTCAGTAGTCTTTCTCAGGCTTCCTCTTATCTCCTAATAACTTATACACTATGTTTTAAAACCATGTGCTTATTCTTTGTATTTTGTTCATATTAATAAGACCATACAATAGCTGTCCTTTTTTGTCTGGCTTACTTTCACTTAGCATAATGTCTTCATATTATCATAATGTCTTACTAGATTTTAAAACACTGCACAGGGCTTGAGATTTCTGTTGTTTGACTTTAAAAGGAAAGATGATTCATGTCCATCTTCTTATGTAAAATTCTGGGTGAATGTCTCATCTCTCCACATATGCTATTTGGAAAATATCTGTGCATATTTTATAATCCTAAATTCTAATTTGAACATGTGAAAATATAATAGCCTTAAAGAGTCTTACTGAATGCCAAGAATAATATATAAAAGGAAGGTAATTGTTGAATGAATATATATGGGACTAATCTTAGGGGTCTAATATATATGTGTCTAAAATAGTAAAAATCTAGAAAGATCACACTATTTCTTTAGCATCAATTTCTTAAGCAGTCCAAATCTAAGCTTAGAAGAAAGGTGTCACATGAAGCACCTTCAACCTTCAAGTATAAGCTTCAGGTAGCTCTTGTCAAGAGCTACAGAAGGCATTAGTTTGAAGAATTTACTCTTTTTGTTTACTTCCAGATATTAAAATTGATTTTGATAAGTAAATGAGTTTTCTGAGATGACACTGACTCTTTTTCCATAACATTTTGCCAGGACCTTCTAATCAGTCCTATGAATGTATCCATAAATGTAGGTATTGAAAACAGAATAGCTGTCTCATGACAACTATGTTCATATTATTTAAGGAGGGAAAAAATTAAATTTTGATTTGAATGCATAGGTTCCATGTGACAGTTTGTTTTTCCTCACTAGTCAATGATGTAACCCTAATTGTAAATGTTTGTAAAAGGTTAATTTTTCTTCATCAAACTTGTATTAAATAATTCCATCCACTTGCAGAGGAGAAGAATGTGGAGGACATAGAAGCTGGCACTCAGTCATATGCCTGTGATTTTGTAAAAACTGAATGGATTTCTCATATTGAGTTAGTAGATTTGATTTATAAGAAAAATTATCTTTGAGGTAAAACAAATAATTCTATAAACTAGATACAAACTGGTTCACAGAATAATTCAGATCTTACAAATATGACATATTTCATTTTAGCATACCAAAATAATAGTCATTTATTAAATATTGGGAAGCTGTGAAGTTCATGTGAAAGATACAAGGCTTTCTTAATTTCTAATTTTCACTGGAAATTCAAAATTTGTCATTAATAATTGTGTTCTAATCATTGTATTCTTTATATTCATTTTTATAATTCATCATAATAATTTTGCTAGTTTTATTCATTATATTCATTTTTATTATTATGAATTTCTGGTGGGTGGATCAATTTATTTTCCTTTGGTAACCCATACACAGATTAAAATATACCAGATTAAATACATTAAAGTATAGATTTCACTGGAGTTAATTACATTCACAATGTTGTGTTGCCATCACCACCATCAAATACCAAATTTTCTAAAGATAGAAACTGTACCAGGTGAGCATTAATTCCCCATTCCCTATCCTAAACCTGGTCCTGGTAATCCTATTTTCTAATTTCTAACTTTGAATTTGCACATCTTAATTATTTCGTAACAGTGAATCTATACAATATTTGCACTTTTGTGTCTGACTTTTTCCCTAAGTATGATGTCGTCTATGTGCATTGATGTTGCAGCATGTATCAGAACCTCATTCCTTTATATTCCATTATGAATATCACACATTTTATTTATCATCCTTCAGTTAATGAACACTTAGATTGCTTCCATCTTTTGTCCATGTTGAATAATACCATGGAAATATTTGTGTAGATTAGCTGTGCAATTCCTTGTATCCAATTATTCAGTATATACCTGGATGTGATGTTGCCAGGACAAATGTTAAAATTTTACACAGAAGTTGGTCAATTTTACTTTCCCAAAATTTTTTACTTTCCCAAAAACAATACCAGAGATCCTATTTCTCAATATCTTTTCCAAAACTTGTTCTTTTCAAGTGACGTTTCCATGTGCAATAATTTATATCCTTGGATAGATGTATTTCTAAATATTTGATTTCTTTTGTCTGCTAATATAAGTTTATTGATTTCTTGAATTACTTTTAGATTGTTTGTTACTAATGTGTAGATAAACAACTGATTTTTGTCTATTAACCCGGTATATTGTCAATTTGCTGAATTCATTTATTAGCTCTAATAGGCTAGTTATGAATTTTTTGGCATGTTCTGTATATGCAACCCTGTCATTTGCAGAAAGAGAATGCTTAACTTTTTCCTTTCCAATTTGGTTGGCTTTTATTTCTTTGGCTTGCCTAATTGTTCTGGCAATAACTACCAGAAAATGTTGAGTAAGTGTGGTGATATTGGACTTTCTGGAAAATGAGTATGACTGATTCTTTTTTCAACATTCTCTAATCTACTGTTGAAACCCTCTGAGAATGTTTAATTCAGTTATTGTGATTTTCAATTCCTGTTTTTCTGTTTGATTCTTTTTTTTAATTAGTTGGCTTTTGCCCAATGATTTTCTTAAAGATTTATTTTTACATATTTATTTCTCCCCCACCGCCATTGTTTTGCACTCGCTGTCTTCTCTCTGCGTGTTCTTCTGTGTCTTCTTGTCTTCTCTTAAGTGGCACAGGGAAACAAACATGGGACTTTCGAGAGTGGGAGATAGGCACTCAATCTCTTGCACCAACTCAGCTCTCTTGTCTGCTCCATCTCTTATTGTGTCTCATCTGTGTCTCTTTTTGTTGCATCATGTAGTTTCACCAGCTCTCCTGCAAGGACCAGCTCTCCTGTGTGGACCAGCATTTTGTGTGGACCAGCACTCCACATGGGCCAGCACTCCACATGGACCAAGGAGGCCCAGGGAATCAAACCCTGGACCTCCTGTTGGTACATGAGAGCCCAATCACTTAAGTCACATCCTTTTCCCTGTTTGATTTATTTTTGTAAACTCTCTCTCTCTTTGTTGGTATACTCATTTTGTTCATTTATCATTTTCCTAGTATCCTCTCATTTTTCCTCCATGTTTTTGAAAATTATGTTTAAAATGTTTTGCTGGTATCTACAAAGATGTATCTTCTTTGACTGTTTATTTTTCTTATCATCTTCCGTTGGATATGCCATATGTCATTTCATTTTCATGTTTCACTTTTTAAAAAACTGTATATTTAAATATTTTAACGTGTTACTTGTGCAATTTAGTGCCTGATTCATCTTTCCTTTTAGTTTGTATCTAGTTAGTGATATGGCACAGATTTCTTTGAGTACCAGAACCAGAACAAATCAATGGAGAAAAAAAACAACAAAACACTACCTTTCATAGCTTTTGCAAATTGGCTCTGCATTGACAGGTGTTCTCTTTCAGACTTTAGCACTCCTCCCATGATCAGCCTTTGGCAGATACCTGAGATTCTTTCAGTCTTTTCTGGTCCAGTTTCTTGTCCTGGGCAGGTGTTGGTAGACTTGGGAATTTTCATTTACGCGGGAATCTGAATATCTCATCTTTTCTCCATGGAATAGAGCCGACCCACCCCCTTTCCAAGCACACTAAGGCATGTATTGAAAGGGTAATCCTTTCCCCATTCTCTTCATTTTCACTGATTCTTCCACTTCTTAGCTGTGTATAAACTGCTTCTGTCCACAAAACCTGTTTTGGGAGGGTGAGCCAGCATAATTGACCTTGTTCAGTACTTCCCCCTGCTGTCCCATAAATTGGCACAAACCTATATGCACCTCCATCTGTGCATAGGAGATTTAATATTTAATATTATTTAATATCATTATTTAATATTCATACTTTTGACTGTAAATATTAACAACAATGAAATAGTATTAGTACTGTATTCAGATGGACACTAGTTAATTGTATACATCTTGAAGAGTTTATGATAAAGTGTATTGATATTTGAACATTAAGTTGAATGTATGTATAAAAGTAAAAAGAAGGATGGATAGATGAATAGATATATCCTAAAACAAGTATAGCAATATGCTCACAATAAATCAGTTAAAGCAATTTATATACATGTTAACTCTATAATTCTTTCATCTTTAATATATGTAAATTTTTCTTCCTGAAATGAGCTGTACAAATAGACAGATATCAAACTTGTTAAGTATGATGCCTACAAAATTTTAAGAAATTCACAGTGGTCTTCAAAGGAATGAGCAGCAAATTTTAAGGTATAAAAATAATTCTGCTTAATATACCATATAGAACAAAGCTGAATTGCTCTTTGGAATATTTTAACATTTAAAAAATATCCTTATTGTTATTTTAAAGCCAAAGGAATAATAAATATTTTCATTAAAATGTATACTGAAGGGAAAATAGTAAATTAAAATTCTGCATTTTTCAAAAGCATAAGTAAAATAGAGACTCTAATGAAAATTTCTTTGGAAAATACATAATCACTTGCCAAATTTCTCATTTGATGGTGGCAATAAAGTGTCCTGAATAAGGAATGTCAATATCTGGAATTAAGAAACTAGAGAGAATGAAGGGAAGAATATCAAAACTAACTACTAACTTTATATTTGTAGAAAGACACGTCTTCCACTTGAAATGACATAAGGAAAATTAGTAAAAAGTCCTACACAATTGATAATGAAAATTCATGCATAAAAGTTAAAGTGGTAAAGGAATATCCTAATCAGGAAAATAAGAATCATTTATGAGGACCAAAACAGTCAGATATTTCAATTCTTTGTTTTCCTTATAACCACTGATATTTTCTGAGGAAACCACATGAAGGAAATGACTCTGAGAGGACCATTTAAAAGACTGGCACAAAAGGCTCATCTGCCCCCTATTCAAACCTATACTTGGTGCTGGAGTTTGTAGGTGTACATCCAGAGACATGAGTCTTTGGGCTGTCCATGTGCCAGCTGGGTCCAGAACCTCGGTGAAGCAGCAATTCCTACTCTGCAACTCATTGAACTCACCCAGGACAACCGGTGGGGGGATGATGATGGACAACGACCATCCCAGGGAATGGAGAGAGTCTGCTGCTGCAGGCAGGATAATCCCATCCTTCTTCCCCATGGGATATAAGCCCCCTTTCAATTGGTGATGGAGTGGGCATCACCATCCCAAACTCCTCAGGATTGGGGGAAGATATATAGACTAGATTGGACTTACTGGTATTTTACTATAGACATATTGTGATTCAAACAATGGAAGAAATTACAACATTGATATTGAGCCAGTGGCCACTGGAGTCTCTGGGGGCAAGGAAAAGGAAAAGCAGTTGTAATACAGGGGCTTTTTTGGGACTTGGGAATTGTCCTGAGTGACATTGCAATGACAGATTTGGCCATTTTGTATCATCATATAACATGCAGAACTGTAATGGACAGCGGCATGTGGTCTACAATGTGAACTATGGTCCATGCTTAATGGCAAAGCCCCAGGATGTGTTTATCAATTGTAATTAATGCTCCACACTAATGAAGGATGTTTATGTCAGAGTTTGTGGGAGGTGTGGGAGGTGGGAGGTATGGGAATCCCTATAATTTTTGTGCAACATTTATGTAATCTAAATATCTTTAATAGATAGTATGTTCAAATTTTAAGAATTTCAGAAATAAATTAGCAATTGGTAATAATTCTATAAAAAATGAGTGTTATAAAATTCAATGTCTCATAAAAACATTGTATTTATCTCACAAGTATAAGTGCATGCATTACAAGAAAGAAATGCATTTTTGTTATTGTTGGCCACTGTGACTATGACATTTGTGTTGTGCTGCATTTAATACAAGATATTCAGTTGCCTGTAAAGAAGAAAGAAATTTCATTACTTCTGTAAATTCTGTTAACACTTTAAAGTTGACTCATGCCATGTCTTCTCATGTCAAATACTCATAATTTTACTTTCTCCACTATGGCAAATGTGGATACACTGTCCTAATGCTTTTGGAACAAAGTTTTTCCTGCTCAGTAGTTGAGTAGAAACTCCCAGTGAGCTGTTGATCCTACTGAAGAATTTTTGGCAAACTATAGGGGAGCAATACATTATATGACAAAAGCTGGCCTCATGGTCAGCTTTTACCATATCCGGAATCCGTATGGTGATTGCTGCTTCCTGTTCTGACACATTTAAATTTTATGTGTCCTAATTTCTATCAGAATCTGAGGGTAATGTTTCTAATCTGGGACACAGAGATCAACTAAATTTAAAGCCATACCTATAATGTGTTAATTTAGGAAAAAGTTGGAAAATAAATAGTCAGGATGAGTATAAATGCTCTGAGTTTCTCAGAAGTAGAACCTGATCTAAGGATCAGAAAACTGAAATCCATACACATTCCTTACATCTGTTTATCTATTCCTGATTAAAAATATCTTTTTTAATAATTTGTGTGAAATGCCATTATCATGATGTACTATATTTCCTTAAATACTTCAATAGAATTTTAGTCTTCGGTAAATTCATTTGTATCCTAGACTTATCAATGCACCACAAAATAACAGTAAGAAACAAAACAAGTTGAACATCAATAATGAAGACAAAAATTATTCATGAATTGATCTCAATATATTTTGAAAGGCAATATTTGAAAATTGGAGTCTAATGAATGGTGAAGAAAGCCTTAAGTGATAATATATATAGAAGCAGAATGAAAGATAGATACTATTAGGCACCTTAAAAATCAGAAATTTAGAGCATACAGGAGAGAGACAGAAAATTAATACTGTTCCTGGAATATGGATTTTGATTAGAGAATCATTAACTCAGTTAGCTTCATCCTATTTAAACCACGACTAAAAAACAACCAGACAGGGGCAAGCTAAAAATATCTGATGTAATTCCTTAGTTATATAGATACTGAATAATTTGTCAGTGGAAAGGCTTTGAGGATTTTACCAGTGAGGAAAGAGGCCTGCTATGTGGAATTGAGAGGACTCTTGAAAATCAATGCCAGTTTCATAGAACCTATTACCTAATTAGCTCCAAAGTACAGAAATCCTAGGAAAATTTTAATTGGATCATTCACAATTTTGAACAGAAATTTCAGGAATACACTGGAGTGCTAAATCTAGATTTTGAATGAGAAAGGACACATTACATATTTTTAAGTGACTTCAAATATACTGAGGAAATTAAGGGGACTGTGGCACATTTTGAACTCTATTTATTGCACACAAAGAGAAGGAATGAATTTGCACCTATATATTACTGTGACAAAAATCTCTTACAGATCAAAGAGAAATTAATTTTGTGTGAAATAATTTACATATACCTACATAATTTCAAGCGCAAAATGATTATTTGGTATATATAAAAGATTTGAAGAACATTTTTCATTACATGTAATGTAAATACAAATATGTATTTTGGAAAATATGCTCATCCTAATAATGACAAAATAATCATTTTATATACACATGTCTTACTATAATTCAATCTATGTAGCTAGCTAGGTATCTTTCATTCCATACATTTATTAATCATTTTTAATGAAATGGCCTGAATATGGTTTCAGTGGCCTTGGAATTAAAATGTGCTCATCAATAGGATGTCACAAGATGAAAAATTAAATGTTCCTACTAGGTTAGTATAGGCAAAAGAAAAAAGAAAAGAGTTGGCAATCCAAAAATTACAAAATAAAATCCTATAAAAAATTTTTCAGGGAAATAGAAAATAAGTTTCATGACTAATAGAGCCTACGGCAAGCCTTGCACATTAATTAAAAACACACCCTTAGGAATGTCAATGTAGAATATCAGAAATCCATAAAATAAAATATAAAATTTAAAAGAGAAAATCAGCAGAAGAATCAAAAGAATTGTAAGTTTTTATCAGGAGTCTGGAGATTAGAAACTAATGAATACACATTCAAGTATCTGCAAAAGACATTGTACAATAATAGTACATATGATATAAATTTAAATATATATCTAGCCAGAGTACAAATTATAGTAATATTGCCTAGGTAAAGACCCACAAATTTATCTCACAATCTCTGTACATGTATTAGCTAAAGCTAAAATTTGGCAGCAGTGTTAATTTCCAAGGAAACTTGTACAGATGAGCCAGCTAGGAAAATTTCGACTGAAATTTACATAATAAAATCCACATTCATCACAATACTGAAAATATAATAATATAGCCTGGGCATTGAAAGACTAGGAATGTACTTCAGAATTTTACTGGGATTATTACTTTTGGGAAAGTAGGGTTTTATTCATGCACTACTTGATTCTATGTATCTATTTATCATCTATCTATCTATTTGTCTATCTATCTATCTATCTATCCATCCATCTGCAAAATATTTTTCCTCAGTTAAAAACAAGATCTGAATTTTGTTCAGGTGCTAGATTTAATCATAAAATATAATTTTTAATTATATAAAAATATCTAAGGATATTTCTTTCCTGAAACAGAAACAGAATATTTTCAGGAGATATCAGAGGCAGCTTTTGTGAATTGAAACCTAAGAGGAACAAATCTTGTTACATGGCATTGATGGGACCAAAGAAAATTGTGGCCAGCTCCACTCTTTCGTATCACTAAAAAAATGCTCACTAGACATTAAGCACCAAGGAATGGAAATCATAAGTGACTATCACTTGACTCTATGACATTTTAAACAAACCTCAAAATTCTTAAGCATTGGAAGGAAACATTTTTTAAATGACTCCAAATGCACTGAGACAATTGAGGGGACAGTGGGACGTGAAACAATTGTAGTTAATATACTCAAATAGATAAAGGATGATATAGAATTTTTATTTTGCTATTAAAAAATACAGGACAGAATTAAGAATGTTACACCTGATGGATATATTCTGAGGGGAATTATGTATGTGCATATACATAATTTTAATAATTAAAATACCTTTTAATACAAGTTGAAAAAATTTGATCATTCCCTGTAATACAGATTTAAAATACATATATGAGAAAATATGCAAGGAGTAAATGGGCATACTCATAATGAGATAAAAATGAGCTTAGCAATTTAAATATTACAATCAATAAAATTAGAAAAATTATCGAGGTTAGAAATACTTAAGTTTTTTATTGGCTTTGATACTTCATTAAGGATATATTAATTAAAACACATACTTAGAAATACCAGCATAGAGCTTTAGAAATTCATAAAAAAAAGTATCAAACTTTAGAGAGAAAATTAAAAGGAAGAAATAGAACTTAGCTTTTTCTTTGAGTTACTGGATGTAGGCTGAAGTTAATCACATATTGCTTCTTTAATGCTGAAACTTTTCTAGATAAGATACTCAAATAAAAAGACAACTTTTATGGAATTCACTTCTGAGTTATAAAACAAGTAATTAATGTGACCTTCAGAATACTGGCTTAGCCTGTGTGAATTAGAGTAAAAAAAAATTCCATAATGTGATGATAAGTATTTATACATATTTTTGTTGGGAAAATAGTATCATGTAATATAAACAGTATCTGGTATTCTGTATGTAAAATCAAATGCCGTTTCTGCTGCATTTCATTCTGTAGGGAAGGAGGAGAAACACCCTAAGAGATGTCAATCCACTCCAATATGGTGCCATTAAAAAACAGATAACATCTGAAATAGGTAACTAATAGGATCATTCCCAGCCATGTGATCAGAGCTGCTTGGAAGAGGGATGACAACTAGCTATGAAACCCATTGCTTAACACAAATTAACTAAAAATTTATCCAAACTTGTGGTGGACATGAACTGCAATTTTTACATTCTGTATGCTATTCACAACATGTCTAGACTTATTTATGTAATAGCAACTTTTTTTTTTTTTCACATAACTCATGAACCCCCAGGTAGTGCTGTCAGAATGTCCAGACTCTTAAGTTATGGAGAGCAATGGATACTGCCTTGTCTTCCTTGTGTTGGAGTAGTCCCAACAAATTAAGTGTGAAATTAAATCCCCTTTTGATAATATTGAACATGACATATACAGCCTTTTTAAATATTTGTATGTTGAGTCTGTGGATCAGAATATATTCTGCCTGGTAGAAAACTCTGATGCATCTCAAGATTGATATTATTTTACATGCAACAGCCATGATTTGTAAAAGAGCCAAAGTTGAGGATTTTAGGGGATATGATTTGCTTTTTTTTTCTCCTTGAGTGATGTTGAGAAGCACTTATCATAAGCCAAATTGTCCCCACCTTTGAGGGGTAAAGGCCTTATATAAATGTTTTCCCCAGATAAAAAAGAGTCTAGTTTCCCTTAATGCCAGGGGAAGTGCAGACCCCTTGGCCTACTTGTTGAGTGATAAGTGGGTATATCCACTTTTCTCTAATTTCAAAAATCAAAAGGAATTCAAAGTTCTCTTAAAACATTTTAATATTTTACAATATTTTCTTACAATGATACTGGCAAAATACTAAGAAATATTTTTAACTACAAGTATTTTAATAGGAAAAAAGCCATGCTCATATTGTTAAGTAAAATATATGGCAACATTGGGGAACTGGCAGGTTGAGTGCCTGCTTTCCATGTACAAGGTTCCAGATTTGATCCCAGTGCCTCATAAAAATAAAACAAACAAATGAATGGAAAAAAAATCTGATTTTGGAGTAGATGTAGCTCAGTCATTGAGCTTCCCATGTGTGATGTCCCAGTATCTCCTAAAAAAAAAAAATAT
>JAQZBX010040946.1:0-22507 GCA_029593785.1 Cabassous unicinctus | reverse complement strand
CTCTGTTCTTTGCCTTGCCTTTTAAATTCAATTCCCCACCCACCAGGGGGTGGGGCTCAACGCCCTACTGACTGACATGGCCCAGTCAACGCCCTAATCATAATTCAATCATGCCCAGATTAACAGATCAGATTACAGGCATGATCCAATTATATTTTTGGAATTCATAATTACATCAAATTCCCCAACGGTTACAGGTACTACTCACATTACTCTGGTAATTATTGCTCCATTTGGTATGTCCTTCACACAGCCAGCATGCTGCAGCACCATTGGCCCTTGGAGGGAAGCTCCAGTGTTTCACTGGCCTGGTGCATAGCACCCTTTGGCACTGTGAAACAGAGCCAGTCTGGAGGCAATGTCCATTGTAAATCTGGCCCTATTGAGCTATCACTGGTTGCTGCAGTAGTCTGAAACTGCAACATACTTTCCATCAATTTCAGGAGCCATGTCCACCAACAATGAATGTGTGTTCCTATTTGTCAACACCCTCTCTGACACTGGTTATTTTCTGATTTTTTAATAGTAGCCATTCTAGTGCATGTGCAATTTATGTCATCATGGTTTTGATGTGCATTTCCCTAATGGCTAGTGACATTGAGCAACTTTTCGTGCCCTGATTGGCCATTTGTATATCTTCTTTATAGTATTGTTTATTCACATGTTTTGCCCATATTAAACTTGGGTTGTTTGTCTTTTGTTGTTGAGTTGTAGGAGTTCTTTATATATTCTTGGATGTGTGGTTCCTAAATATTTTCTTGGATATATTTATTGGATGTTTGGTTCCTAAATATTTTCTTCCATTCTGTGGGCAGTCTTTTTACTTTCCTGATGAAGTCCTCTGATGCACAAACGTTTTTAATTTTGATGAGTTCTTATCTATTTTTGTTGCTTATGCTTTGGATGTAAAGTCTAAGAAACCATTATCTAACACAAGGTCCTAAAGTTGCTTCCCTGTTTTCTTCTAGGTATTTTATAATTTTAGTTTTTATATTAGGTCTTTGATCCATATTTTTTATTAATAGACTAATTCTTAGAGCAGTTTTAAGTTTACAGAAGAATTGCACAGATATTACAGAGTTCTCTTATACATGCACCCCACAAGTTTTCCCCGTTATTAGCATCTAGCATTAGTGTAGTACATTTGGTACAATTGATGAACCAATATTGATACATTATTATTAACTAAAATTTTAAAAAACCATATTAGGGCTCAGTCTTTATGTTGTACAATTCTACAGGTTTGGGCAAATGCATAATTATAGTTATCTTTTAACAGCTTCATTCCTATATAATTTACATAGCATGAGTTCCACTTGTTTAAATTGTGCAATTCAATGTATTTTTTTTTTTTTGTATATTGAAAGAGTTGTGCAACCAACAGCACTATATAAATTTAGAACATTTTCATCAAAAAAGAAACCCTATGACCATTAAAAGTCACTCCCCTTTCTCTTCTCCCCCACCCTAAGCAAACACTGATCTATTTTCTGTCTCTATAGATTTGCCTACTCTGGAAATTTCATGTAAATGGAATCATACAGTATGTGGTCCTTTGTGACTGGCTTATTTCATTGAGCTTAATGTTTCTTTTTTCCTCTGAAAATTTTAAAGAACAATCATGCATTCCATACAGGATTCCCATACATCACCCCACCACCAACACCTTGCATTGTTATAACATATTTGTTACAAGTGATGAAAGACCATTATCATAATATTACTACTATCTATAGTCTATAGCTTTTATTTGGTGTAATTTTCCCACAAACCATCATATTATTAACATCATGTATTAATATTGTATATTTTTTATGTTTCCTGAGAGAACATTATTATATTTGTACTGTTTAACCACAGTCCATCATTCACCACGGGGTTCACTATGTTATATGGTCCTCTGCCTTGTACAGTCCCTCCAAAGTGTACACTCAGTGGCTCTCAGTTTCATTACAGAGTTGTGTTGTCATCAGCTAAGTCAATTTCAGAATGTTTTCATTACTACAAAATGAAAAACCCCATATCTGCTTGTACTCCCCCTATTATTGACCCTTAGCACTGATATAGTGCCTTCTTTGCCATTGTTGTAAAAATATTACAATATTACTGTTAAGTGTAGTCTTTACATTATAATAGTTATGTTTTTCCTATGTATCTCCACATTCTTAACACCTTGTAATTCAGGAACATTCTTATATTTGTACTATTAACCATAATCATCATTCATCACTCAAATCACTATATTTTACAGTCCCTAGATTATCATCTAGTTTTCTTTCAATTGATATTAACCTCCCTAGACTACCCCTTTCAGAAATATTCACATTTATAAATTGGCAATGTTAGTTATATTCACAATAATGTGCTACCATTAAGTCTATCCATTGCCACATATTTACAATCCACCTTATTAAAAATTCGACATTCATTCAGCATCAGCTCCCCCTTTTCAACCCACATTCTGTCTACTAGTAACCTATACTCCATGAGTTTACTCATCATATTCAGTTCATATTAGTGAGACCATACAATATTTGTACTTTTATGCCTGGATTATTACACTCAACATAAATACCTCAAAGTTTATCCACATTGTCATATGCACCCCGACTTCATTTCTTCTTACAGGTGAATAGTAGTCATCATATGTACATACCACATTTTGTTTATCCATTCATCAGTTGACAGGCACTTAGATTGTTTACATATTTCAGCAATTGTGAAAAATGCTGCTATGAACATCGGTGTGAAAATGTCGGTTTGCATCCTTGTTTTCAGTTCTTCTGAATATATTCATAGTAGCAGAATTGCTGGATCATATGGCAGTTCTATATTTAGCTTCCTGAGGAACCACCAAACTGTCTTCCACAGAGGCTGCTTCATTTTACATTCCCACCAACAGAGAAGGAGTGTTCCTGTTTTTCCACATCCTCTCTAACACTTGTAGTTTTCTGTTTGTTTTTTTTTTAATAACGACCATTCCATATGGTGTGAAATGATATCTCATTGTTGTTTTATTCTGTATTTCTCTAATAGCTAGTAATGTTGAAGATATTTTCGTGTGTTTTTTGGCCATTTGTACTTCTTCTTTGGAATAATGTCTGTTCAAGTTTTTTGCCCATTTTAAAATTAGGTTTCTTGTCTTTTTATCATTGAGTTGTATGATCTCCCTTATTGGATATGTGTTTTCTGAAATTTTTCTCACATTGAATAAGCTGTCTTCTCACCTTCTTAACAGAGTCACTTGAAGCACAAAAGTGTATAATTTTGAGGAGGTCCCATTTATCTATTTCTTTTTTTTCATTGCTTGTGGCTTGGGTGTAAGGTTTAAGAAACCACCACCTACCATAAGATCTCAAAGAAGTTTCCCTATATTTTCTTCTAGGAGTTTTACAGTTCTAGCTTTTATATTTAGGTCCTTATCCATTTTGAATTAATATTTGTATAAGGTGTGAGATAGGGTTCTCTTTCTTTCTTTTAGCTATGTATATGCAGTTGTCCCATCACTCTTTGTTTAATAGACTTTTTTTGGCCCAACTGGGTGGGTATGATAGTCTGAAGTTCTTTTATGAATCCCCAAAAGCAAAAGATTAAGTTTTTGAACTATTCTATTCCTGTGGGTGTGAGACCATTTTGATTGGACAGAATCAGTGAAGTGTGATTCAGATTAAGTCTCTGCTCTCTTGCTGGGTCTGATATAAATGGTGACACAGACAGAGACAAACACAGAGGAAATAGAAGTCACCATATTGATCTTGCCATGTGAAATAGAAGACTGCAGGAAAACAGAGAATCCCCAAGGGCTGACAGAGGTCCTGGAGTCTGGAACTTGCAGAGCATGAGGCACAGAAAGTGGCCCCCAAGGGTCTGGACCCACAAGCAACTCAGGGCTCAGGAAACAACCCCTGCCATATGCCTGATAGCCCACAGCTGAATTCAGGAAGAAAGAAGAGTAGCCAAGACTGAGAAAGGAAGACGGTACCCCAGGTGCAAGACTCCAAGAAAGGGTGAGCCTGGAGGGGAAGGCAGAGACCTAGGCAGAGATTGCCTGCCATCTTGCTTCACTATGTGGCATCTGGCTTTGGTAAGAAAGTATCTCTGATGGTGCTCTGATTTGGACATTTTAAGGCCTCTGAACTATAAACTTTTATTCTAATAAAATTCTTATTATAAAAGCCAACCTATTTTTGGTACTTTGTATTGGCAGCCCTGTGGCAGATTAAGACAGTAGGTTTGACAGTCTTGTTATAAATCACTTGACTATAGATTGTAGGGTCTATTTATGAATTCTCAATTCAATTCCATTTGTCAATATGTCTATCTTTATGCCAATATCATGCTGTTTTTTTGTTTTGTTTTGTTTTGTTTTTATTTTTATTTGTTTTTTACCACTGTAGTGAAGTAACATGTTTTAAAGCCAGGAAATGAGAGCCCCCCAACTTTGTTCTTCTTTATAAAACATTTTTGGCTATTTGATGTCCCTTACCCTTCCAAATAAATTTGATAATTGGCTTTTCCATTTTTGAAAATATGGCTGTTGGAATTTTTTTGGGGGATTGCATTGAAATCTGTAAACCAGTTTGGGTAGAATTGACATTTTAACAATATTTAGTCTTCCAATCCATGAACATGGAATGTCCTTCCATTTATTTAGGTCTTCTTTGGTTTCTTTTAGCAATGTTTTTTTAGTTTTCTGAGTATAGGTCTTTATGTCCTTGGTTAAGTTTATTCTTAAAAATTTAATTCCTTGGTTGCTAATGTACACGGAATTTTTTTCTGACTTCCTCCTCAGATTGCTCATTAGTAGTATATAGAAATGCTAATGAGTTTTGCATATTAATCTTGTATCCTGCCACTTTGCTGAACTTGTCTGTTATTTCCAGTAGCTTTGTTGTGGATTTATCAGGATTTTCTAGGTATAAGATCATATCATCAGCGAATAGGGAATATTTTACTTCCTTTCCTATTTGGATGAATTTTCATTTCTTTTTCTTGCCTAATTGCTTTAGCTAACATATCTAGTACACTACTGAATAACAGTGGTGACAGTGGGCATCCTTGTCTTTTTCCTGATCTTAGTGGGAAAGCTTTTAGTCTTTCACCATTGAGTACAACATAACTGTGTGTTTTTCATATATGCACTTTATCATGTTGATCCATTTTGAGTTAATTTTCATGAATGGTGTGAGGGAAGAGTCCCCATTCATTCTTTTGCTTATGAATATCCAGTTTTCCTAGTACCATTTGTTAAAGAGAATATTATATCCCCATTGAATGGACTTGGTATCCTTGTCAAAAATCATTTGGGAGGAGATGGATTGTATGAAGATGGAGAAGTAGGAACCTCCACGAATCAGTTGTTCTTCCTCCAAGAATTGGCAAGAACTGTCTAAATCAACTATTTTCACACTCCAAATTCTAGTGGAGCACTGTGCAGCATCTGAGGAAGAGATGGAGGAAGAATCTGGTTAATTCTGGTAAATACTGATGAATTTTACCCTCCCTGCAGAGGCTGCCATCCCCCATCCCCCAGGCTTGTGGCAGGCAGCAGAAGGCAATGGCACTAAAATGGCCATTGTTACAGATCCCTTCAGGCAAAAGCTGCAGAGGAATCTTAAAGATGGTACAATTCCTCGAAACTACAGAAAACAGTTAAGGGGCTGCAGTAACTGGGTGAGTGCCAAATCAAGAAAACACAGCTTCAAAATCCCATAAGGGAAACTCCTGTTACCCTTGCTGGACCATCCCCAACTCTCTCTTCAGCATGTTGTGGAACCAGCCTGCACTCCCATTGTGAATCCATGGCCCTGTTCTGGAGGGAGCAGAGTAACCCCTAGGTGCAAACTGGGGTCTCTGTATTTCAGTGTCAGTCTAGCAGATGGAAATTGGGAAGACTTAACTAGGAAACTTGTTTTGAACTTGCCTTCCCAGAATTTGTTCTGAAGGCAGAGAATTAGCTTCCAGACAGTAGGGTAAGAAACAAGTAAGTAGTGGCAGCTTGTGGCAAAGGACTGCCTGCATTAAATCACACAATAGAGAACACAGGAGGAGGTGGAAGTCTATTTCAAAGGGATTTGACAGAGCACTCAAATGCCTGAATTCTGTAAACAGGGGAATTCCTAAGGCCACCAGCAAGCGCAGGACCAGGAAAGGAAGCTTCATGGCGCCACACAGGTCAGGACAAGACAGATAGTAACCTCTACTTTGCATTGACCTTGGGCTGATCTTCTTTATAGGAAGGCTAAGCTCTGAAGGAAACCACTAGCAAAAGCAGTGTCAATTTTCAAAGACTGTAAAGGGTGCTTTTTACTTTGATTTATTTGTTTTAGCTATCGGTACTCAAAATATATCTGTCATATCACTAGCTGCATACATACTTAAGGAACAGATATCTCAGGGACTAAATCCCAGAGTTTATACTTTAAAATATTAAAATGTACAGTGTGAAACAAAAGATTATAAGACAAACAAAGAAACAGAAAATGATGGCCCATCCAAAGGAACAAGATAAAAATCCAGAAATTATCAGTGAAGAGGACCAGAGTTTGAACATACTGCACAAAGACTTAAAAAATGATCCTCAATATGTTTAAAGGAGATAAAGGAAAACACAAAGAAATAAGTAACATATATGAGGAAAACAATGAATGACCAACATGGGAATCTCTTTGAGGAACCAAACCAAATAGAACTACTGGAGTTGAAGACCACAATAACTGAAATGAAAAATTCTCTAGAAGGATTCAAAAGTAGATTGGAGCTGGCAGAAGAAAGAATTGGTGATCTTCATGACAAGATAAATGAAATAATTCAGGCTGAGGAGCATAGGGAAATAAAATTTTAAAAAGTGAACAGAGTCTAAGAGAACTGTGGGACACCATCAAGCATACCAATGTATACTATATGGGAGTCTCAGAAGAAAAAAGAGAGAGAAAGGAGCAGAAGAACTATTTAAATAAATAATGGCAGAAAACTCTCCAAAGTTTTCATGAAAGACATGAATATGCGCTTTCAGGAAGCCCAAAGAGAGAGTTCTGAAAGCTATACGAGAAGAGAAACAGGGTATGTACAAGGAAATCCCAGCAAGATTAGTTTCCAATTTCACATGAGAAACCATGTAGGCAAGAAGGTAGTGGTATGAAATATCTAAAGTGCTGAAAGAAAACAATTGCCAACTGTTTTAGTTTCCAGGACTGCTCAAGCAAATACCATGCAATGGGTTTGCTTAAAGAATGGGAATATAGTAGCTTATGGTTTTAGGCTAAAAGAAATTCCAAATCAAGGTGTCATCAAGGTGATGCTTTCTTCCCTAAGACCAGCATTCTCGAGTTGGCTGCCAGAGCTCCCAGCACCTCTGCCATATGGCAAGGCACATGGCGGCCTCTTCTGCTCTATTCTTTCTCTTCCAGGTCCTGTTGGTTTCAGCTTCTGTCTGTTCCCTCTGTGACTTTTCTCTCTCTTTGTCTTAATTTCATTCACTTATAAAGGACTTCAGTAATGGGATTAAGTCCCATCCTGACTGGGCTTGGCCACCCCTTAACTGAAGTAACCTTGTCTATAGGTCTGACTTTCAATGGGTTCACACCCACAGGAATGGATTAAATTTAAGACCATGTTTTTCTGGGACACATATAGCTTCAAACCACCACACCAACCAAGGACTTTATATATGGCAAGACTTTCAAAAATAAGAGAGAGATTAAGACATTCCTTGATAAACAAAAGCTGAGGAACTTGTCATCACTAGACTTTTTCTACTAACAATGTTAAAGAGAGTTCCTCAGAATGAAAGGAATGGACACTAGACAGTGTATGGAAGTGGCATACAGAAATAAAGACCTCAGATAAAATTAAATGTATATCTAACTATAAATGCCAGTACTATTGTATTGCGTGGTTTTTTGTTTGTTTGTTTGTTTGTTTGTTTTGGTATATAACTTCACTTCTTACTTCTTACAGGTTCTAAAATGGAAGTGCATAAAAAGTAATGATAAATCTGTGGTTTTTGATATACAATGTATAAAGATAAAATTTTTAACAAGTACAACAAAAAGGTGAGGGGACAGAAGTGTATAGGAACAGTGTGTGTATATGCTATTGAAATTGGTATCAAATCAAATATGATTGTTATGGATTTAGAATGTTAATTTTTAACCTCTTGATAATCACAAAGAAAATACATGAAAAATATATTCGGATAGATATGAGACAGAACTCAAAATGATACAATATAAAAAGTAAAATACACATGAAAGTAGGCAATAATGAAAGAACTGAGGAACAAAATAGGAATAAGATTTACAAAACCAAATAGCAACATGGCAGAAGAAAGTCCTTAATTATCAGCAGTTACTTTAGATGTAAACAGATTAAACCGTTAGGCAGAGATTGGTAGTATGGATGGAAAAGCATGACCTAACTATATTGTTTACAGGGTACTCTTAAATGCAAAGGCACAAGAAGGTTGAAAGTGAAAGAAAGGAAACTATATATATACCATGCAAAAAATAACCAATGGAGACCTGGGGTAGCTATATAAAATAGTCAATTTAGCACTGTTAAAAGGCACAAAGAAAGTCCCTATAGATTGATAAAGTGGGTCAATTCAACAAGTATACATAAAAAATACAAATATATATGCACATAGTGGTAAAGTCCCAAAATATATGAAGCAAATATTGATAGATTTGAAGGGAAAAATAGATGGTTTTACATTAATAGTAGGAGACTTCAATACACTGATTTCAATTATGGATAAGACATCTAGAGAGAAAATCAATAAGGAAATAGATGTGAATGATATTCTAAGCCAACCAGACTTAACAGACATATTTAGCACATTCTACCCAACAGCAGCAGAATACAGTCTTCTCTACTACACATGAATCATTTGCCAGGATAGTTTATATGTTAGGTCACAAAACAAGTCTCAATAAATTAAAAGAATTTTGCAATCATACATTGTATCTTCTCTAAAGACAACAGAATGAAGCTAGTAATCAATAACAGAGAGAGAATTAGAAAATTCACAAGCACGTGAAAATTAAACAACATAGTCTTAAACAACCAATGAGTTAAAGAAAAAATCACAAGGAAGATTAGGAAATATTTTGAAGCAAATGAAAATGAAAATGCAACATATCAAAATTTATGGGAAGCAGCAAAGGAAGTACCAAGAGGGAAAAATTATAGCTCTAAATGCTTACATTAAAAAAGAAGAAAAATCTCAAATCAGAGACCTAACCTCACAACCAAAGGACCTAGAAAAAGAAGAGCAAAATAAACCCAAAACAAGCAGAAGGAAGGAAATAACAAAGCATAGAGTGGAGATAAGTGAAATAGAGAATGAATAAAATAACAATAGAGAGAATCAATAAAACCAAAAGTTATTTTATGAAAAGATCAATAAAATCGAAAAACCCTACTAGACTGATAAAGAAAAAGAGAGGACACAAATAACTAAAATTAATAACAAAAGAGTGACATTACTACTGACCTCACAGAAAGACAAAGGATTGTAAGATACTATGAAAAACTGTACTCCAAAATTAGATAACCTTGATGAAATAGACAAATTCCTAGAAAGCTACCTATACTGACTCAAGAAGAAGTAAATATCCCAACTGACCAAAGACAGGTAAAGAGATTGAATCCGTAGTCAAAAACCTCCCAACCAAAGAAAGCCAAGGACCAGATGGCTTCTTAGGTGGATTTTATCAAACATTCCAAGAATTAAAACCAATCCTGCTCAAACTTTTCAAAAAATTGAAGAGGAGGGAATACTCCCTAACTATTCTATGAGGTCAACATTGCCTTAATACCAAAGCCAGATGAAGATATCAGAATTACAGACCCTTATAAACATGGATGGAAAAATCCTCAACAGAATACTAGCACACTGAGTTCAACAGCACATTGAAAGTTATATACACCGTGACCACATGGGATTTATTTCAGGTTTGCAGTTATGCAGGGGTGGTTCAGCATAAGAAAATCAATTAATGTAATATACCACTTTAACAATGAAGGGTAAAAAAGGCACATTATCATCTAAATTGATGGTCAAAATGCATTTTACAAAATCCAGCATCTGTTCTTGATAAAAGCACTTCAATAACTAAGAATAGAGTGAAACTTACTCAACATGATAAAGGACTTATATGAAAAGCCCACAGTTGGCATCTTATTTAATGGTGAAAGACTTAAAGCTTTCCTTCTAAGATCAGGAACAAGACAAGGATGCCCACTGTCATCACTGTTATTCAACATTGTACTGGAAGTTCTAGTCAGAACAATTAGGTAAGAGAAAGTCAGAAAAGGCATCCAAATTGGAAAGGAAGAAGTGAAATTTTCTATATTTTCAGATGACATGATCCCTCCAGAATGGGACCAGGGGCCCACAATGAGATCGCAGGCCGGCTCCACACCCTACCGGAGAAGAGATGCAGGAAGTCACCATGAACTCCCCCTACTGGTATTAAGGTGCGTTTTTGGAATTTGGCACATGCCCAGTCACTGCAATCTTCTAATGGTTTTCTGGAGTTTTGAGGAAAATTGCTCTGCTAGTTTTTGCTAGGTGTTAAAAGATTCTTCGGGGGAACAGAACCCTAGAGCATCTTACACTGCCATCTTGGTTGACCATGAGTCAATAAAAATATTTTGTAGAGAACAGAAAAGATATTTCAGTATGGCAGAATCACATGAACACATGCCTGGATTCTTGAAAATGCTTGCGATATTTGGGAAATAGATGTGGCTGGAATGTAGGAGGAATTCGGAAATGTAGGAATATAAGAGAATGGGGGATATTTTGAAATCAGTGAAGAGGGACCTTGAATGCAATGCTAAAAATTCACTCATGCATAATGAATCAATGATGAGCTTTTGAAAGTTCATTTTGAGTAGGAGAATAACAGAGTACCTCTGTGTTTAAAGGTGAAAGCTGTGGTGGCAATATGTGAATAGAGGATGTGAGAAGTTGGAGGAAGGAAAAGCTTGTAGAAACTATCCTGTTATTTCAGTGGAGAGAATTCTTGGGGCAGACATTGTTGCTTGCCCACCCAACACTTTATTCTTGCTAATAGACCCCTGACTTTGTTCAGGTATTAGGTGGCCTGAGGCTTATCAGGAGAGGCTGGGCTCCACTTGTCTCCAGAGATGAATCATTATTTGTTTAAGGAGTAGACATATGTCCCATTTATGATCAATGAGACCTGAGGAGAGATCTGCTGTGCAGGACTCATGGAAAAGTTTCCTTAGTTCTGAAAAAAAGAGATTTATTTGATGAAGTGCCTCTTTTAAGCTTTGATGCTGCTACCTGTATGGGGTACCTGGAATACCAGCAGCTATCCTGTGACCACAAGGGGAGCCGACCTAAGAAAACAAGCTGAGACATTAGTTCATATATCTGTGTTATGAATATTACTTACTGCCGGAACAAGACAAGGTCCATTGACAATTCTATTCCTATTATTCATTCTTACACTTAAAATGCTGAGAAAATTGTTTACTTGAATAAATAGAAGGGAATAGAAGGAATTTTATTTGAACAGTGTCTCGCTTCTTTGAATTGCTGAATTATTACTCTAATAAATATTTATTTTCAGTGATCTATCAACTGACAACTAAATTAGGTCCTTCTTTAATATTATTGAAAGGAAAGGATTGGAAGCCCCCGTGATGGTTAATTTCATGTGTCAACTTGGTTTGGTCATGGTGTCCAGTTGTTTGGTCAAGTAAGCACTGGGTTTATTATTACTGTGAGGGTATTTCATAAATGGATTTAAATCATTAGTCAGTTGATTGCATCTATGGCTAATTACATCTAAAATCAACAAAGGAAATTGCCTTCAGCAATGAGAGGAGTCTTCCCATCCAATCATTTGGAGGCCTTCAAATGAGGCCTGAGGATTTCAGCAGTCAAAAAGAAGAATTTCTCTATCTACTTCAGGCAGCCAGCTTCTCCTGGGGAATTCAACATCACCTTCATTGGGATTTCTAATTTGTGGCCTGACTTATGGATGTCAGACTTGCCAATCTCCATGACTGTGTGAGCCAATTCCTATAATGAATCTAATTTCTTATATTAGAATATATATATTCTCCTGTTGGTTCTGTTTCTCTGGAAGACCTAATACACTCCTAAATGCAAAAATAAGATTTGTAACCCAGTCGTTAGAGTTATTCACGTTCTCAACTTAGAACTGACATTTCCAACTACCCCTGTGTTTGGTATACAGAATTTTTAATACTCCCAGGTTAGGTATTTTACAAGATTCTGATGGGTGAGAGAAATGCCTTTCCTTTTTAAGGTAGGAGACTATAGGAAATGAGTGGAGTGAGAGAAACTAGAAATAAGTCTGAAATTCAGGAAAAAAATACATAAAGAACATAAGGAAAGTTAGGATCTGGAAACTGAGCCCACAGTTAAAACATGTTTCAGAAACGCCTTGAAATATCTCTGTGAACTGCCAGGGTTCTGGGGTGCCAGTTCAAACACTGCCAATTTAAAATGCTTTTTATTTATATTTCCTGTTGTTTTAAGCCATAGTAACTAATGAGTACATTTTAGTAAAATACGATGAACAACATGCTGATTAATGCTTTTGAATTTCATTTTTCCTTTGCTTAGAATGCCTTTCCCCTTTCTGATATCCCCAGCATGCATCTTTAGAAATTCAACTCAAGAGAAAATTTTCCTGACTGCTACAAATGTATTTGCCCTGGAGTTTTTATGTCTTCTGTGCTTATTTCACATGATATATAAACATTTATTTACTTGTATGCCTCCTCATCCACTCCCAATTAGACTGTAAATTCCTGCTGAGTAGAGAGTATATCTTATTTAATTTTGAATTCTTGTTAACTAGCAAAGTACATAGCATATAGGTGGTGCTCAAAATGAATGAATGGCCGGGTACATCGTGAACGACTAATTGAAAAATGTTGAAAAGGGAATGGGAAGGAAGGAGTAGATATAGAAGACACAGCAGAAGCTGTATTAATATAAGTCTTGATGAAGGATAGATTGTAGGAGTTATAGTGGAATGATAAAGCCTGGAAAGATATTGAGGCCAACTGGCTAGCAGTTCACTAAATCCATTACAATGTTTCTTCTTAGACACATATATTTCCCAGCCTTCCTTGCAGTTAATGTGGCCTTATGAATGAGTTTTAGCCAAAGGAATGTGAGCAGAAGTAAGGTGTACCACTTCCAGAACTGGCCCATAAAAATTTGCATGTGTACCCCTCCAGGAAATTTTCCCTTCTACCAGATTGATGCAGAGAGCATGGTAGTTTTGAAAACAACATGTTGGAGATGGCAGAACCACAACATGGAAGGAGCTTCCAAACCAGCTGTAGCAGTTTGGCAGTTTGATAAAGTTATGAATTCCAAAAATAGATGTTGGGTTATGCTTGTAAACTGGTCTGTTCATCTGGGCATGATTAAGTTATAATTGGGGCTTTGATTGGACCAGTCAGTAAGGCGTTGAGCCCCACCCCTTGGTGGGTGGGGAATCAAAGATAAAAGGCATGGCAATGGACAGAGTTAGAGTAGTTTTGATGTTGAAGTTCTGATGCTGAGTGTTAATGTTAGAGCCCAGGGGAGTAAGCACACAGAGGACCTTGGTTGTGAGGAAGGAGAGAGGCCTCCGGGAAAAGAGACGAGCTATTTGCCTGATGGTTCACAGCTGGCCTTGTGGAGCGAGGCAAAGCCTAGAGAGCCTCATAGTCTACAGCTGACCTTATGGAGAGAGGCAAAGCCTAGAGAGCCTCATAGTCTACAGCTAACCTTGTGGAGAGAGGCAAAGCCTAGAGAGCCTCATAGTCTACAGCTAACCTTGTAGAGAGAGGCAAAGCCTAGAAAGCCTCATAGTCTACAGCTGACTTTGTGGGGAAAACAGAGGAGCTGAGCCCGGAGAGCAATGGAGCCCTGGGAAGAGAGGAACCCAAGAAGCCTGAACCCTGACAAACATCGACAACTGTCTTGCTCCAACACGTGGCAACAGACTTTGGTGAAGGAAGAAATTTATGCTTTACGGCCTGGTAACTGTAAGCTTCTACCCTAAATAAATACCCTTTATAAAGACCGACCGATTATTGGTATTGTGCATCAGCACCCCTTTGGCTGACTAATACACCAGAATCACTGCTGGAGTAGAGCTACTCAACAAACAGAACACCAGTTTTAGACTTTATATAAGCAAGAAACCAACTTCTCTGATATTAATCCCCTTAGAGTTTGGACTTTTGTGTTCCAACAGCTAATGGTATCCTAGCTATTAGAGAAATTGGTACCTGTAGTGGTGTCCTATAGCAACAAAACTAAAATATGTTATCTTAGCAGTCAGGTAACAAAGAACCTTATACCAGGGGCTGGAGGACTTGAGACCCCTGTAAGGTGGTGGTAAAACATTTGGGAAAACTGTTGCTTAAAATAACTTGACATTCAGACCATTTTCCGACTGAGCTTAAACTCTAGGGATAGAGATTAGCAAGAGCCAAGAGGTTGTGAGGGTTGGTCTTTACTTTCTGTCTTTAGTGAGGTATTACAAGAGGTAAATGAATTTAGGAAATTGTTGGCTGATTTATAAGAAGAAATAAAGGGAATGCAGAGAGTACAGGAATTTAGAGGATTAAAAAGCTGAAAGGCCAACATCTTCTAGACCTCAAATAGTAAAAGATAAGACTAAAAAAGCCTCACTGAGACTCATCCATATAGCAAAGAATAGATTAAGATTATGGCTTCCCAGATACATTCCTGCTGTCTACCTCTCCTTACCCCAATGTTGTAAACTTTTTGGTAAATCTCATGTTAGTGTGCATTGCATTGAAAACATGATGATGAGAGAGAAAACAAGAAAATACAATAGGACTTGTGAACTCTGTCTAGGAAAGACCACCAAATGTGATTATTGGTACATGGAAATAACTGGAAACAAATAATACAGAAGCTAAGTAGGTGTAGGAAGAAATTACATTGCAAATGGGATAAGACTTATAGCAATCTTTAGGACCCCAAACTTGCATGAGTAGGGAGCAATCTACAAAAGCCCTAGGACCCAAAAGAAAACATCCTCAATACCTACCTGAGATGTAGCCATTGAGGATGATGCACAAAGAGTAACCTTCCAAAAGGTAAAACCAGGGGTAACAGAGAATTATAGGCAAGGCACTGCAGAATCACAATCTGATCAAGGAAATTCGTTTTATGAGATATGAATATGATCAAGCATTTTTTTCTTCATTTTCTTCATTAATAAAGAGATGTTGGTTATGACATTTAAACAACCTGTGCTCATTTGTGTATCTTTCTGAACACTGGAGAAAGAAATTGAGTTTGTTTTTGCAATTGAATGGGAGAGATGTGCCTGGACAGAATTTTTTTAAGAGATGCTTCCATAATTTGTTGAGCTACCTTTTGACTGTTATTTAATTTTTCAAAGTTGAAATAAAGTTTACTTTTTAAAAAAGAAAATTCTCCCACTACCAGGACAGAGTTTTCTCAAAATGCCTCTCTGGCAGAATTTCCTCACTGCTGTGGAGCAGTGACTATTTATCCAATCCTTTCCATTTTCAAATGAGAATGTTTTTTTTGTGGTCATAACTTTTTAGGTTGTAAGTCACTGGACCATGAGGAGACATATTCATACGTGATGAAAGAGGAACATGAATCTCCCAGAGACCCTGGGAGTTGAGCTGGATGCAGTAATTGGATGGCACTTTGGCTTCTTTACCTTAGGAAGGGGTTAACATATATATGTATATTTTGTATGTGTGTGTGATGAATGGTAGATTATATAAACAAAAGGGTAGACCATGACAGAATCTGACTAGCTGTTGACCAACCTTATTTCTTTTTCTTCCTAGCACATAACTAGATTATATTTCCTGGCCTCCTTTAGATGTGGTGATGTCAATGTGTTCTAGTTAATAGAATGTGGACAGAAGTGATGTGTATCACTTTTACGGGCCAAAAAATCACTTTTGCATGACTTTCCATGATTAGTTTCCTTCTGCTGGTTCAATAAAGATATGCTCAATGACCTTGAAATCTAAGTGGTAAAGATGGCAGAGCCATAAGATGGTGTATTAGTCAGGGTTCTCTCGGGAAACAGAATCAACAGGAGATATGTCAATAATATGAGATTTTAAAAGAGTCTCTCATGCGACCATGGGGATGCACAAGTCCAGGTTCCGCAGGCAGGCTGCAAACCAGGGGCTCCGATGAAAGTCTCATGAAAGGTCCTCGATGAGTTTCTGGGAAAAGTTGGCTGTCCAGCGATGAGCTGGGAAATTCTCTCTGAATGTCGAAATCACTTCCCCTTTTAAAGCATTCAACTATTGGATAAAAGCGTCACCCATTGATGATGCAATCTCCCCAATTGATGCAGATGTAATCAGCCATCCACACAGTAAACTCACTGGTGCTCGAAGTCCATAAATGCTCTTGTATTACAATTAGTTCAGTGCTTGCTCAAACAAACACCTGGACACAATTACCTGGCCGAGTTGACACATTAGCCTAACCATCACAAATGGGTAGAGTCTGGGTCCCCGATTCACTGCTGGCAGAAGAGCTGCCCACTAATCAGGAACCCTTATGTGCAAGAAATAGCTTTTATTGTGCTAAGTCACTAAGAATTTTAGAAGTTATCTATTACATCAGCTGCCTATCTAATACAATAATAATGTCACTAGATAGCATGGGGGAACCGTTTTTATTTGGCAGGGGGGCAATATGCTGGTTCAATGTTTTTGATATTCAACAAGCAGTTGGAAGTTCATATCAGGATCTCCAGAGAGAATAAAACGAGGTGATCAGAGACACAAATTTAAGGAATGTCTATATTTAAGGGGTTAGAAAATTAGGAAGACAAAACCAAAGAGAGTTATAAAGAACAGCCGGAGAGTTGAGAAACAAACCACAAAGGTAAAGCATTTTAGAAGACAAAGATGGAGAGAGATTCAGATGGGGAATGGAAAATATATTATTTCCTGGTGGGATGAGAAGGAAGTTGCAGAGAAGAAATGGTCCTGGGGATGAGACCACTGCTCTGAGAAGTCTAGCAATGAATACAGTGATGCAGAAGCACCAGCATCTTCAGGGAGACATAGTTGAAGGTTTGTTTTTTTGTTTTTGTTTGGTTAAGGTGGAGGAAGCTTGGGAATATTTTTTAGGGAGAAGGAAATGTCATTGGAGGGAGGAAATCAGTGTTATGGGAGAAGAAAGGGATAACAGAGATAGCTAGTTTCTTGAGGAGACAGAAGTAACTGCACAATATCTAATTAATACTTCTTTAATAAATTTGAAGCCTCTCAGCTTTCACATTAGCATGAAGGTAAATTTCACAGTATTTACCATTCTATAATTTTTTTTCTAACTCATTCAAATGGAAATAGATGACTCTTTCCTGGTTTCCTTTTCTGATAAATAATAAGTTGCCATGAGTCAGAAATAACTTTTGCATCTGTATTTCTTATGAAATGCCATTAAGTCTTTTTTTTATGTAATTTAAAGTTTATATATCTTTTTTTTGGTAACTCTGGATGTAGGGGCCTGTGTACTGTTGTCTACAGCTTTTCTTTACCTCTTTAAAAATATAGGTAGTAGAAGTTGGCTCTCTATTTCCAGAACTTTGACACTTAACCTGACTTTTATACCTCATAGGTAAGATAAATAATGACTTCTGGAAAGAGAACGTGGGAGAAGGGAGAGGAAGGGAAGGAGAGAGAGAAAGAGAGAGGGAGGGAGGGAGGGATTTCCACTTATTATTCCAAAACTTGTATAGCACTTATTGTTGAGGAGAAAATTAATGAGCATCAGCATGCAGTGTCTTTGGAGTCAATCACACTTACCTTAAACTTTCTAGCTCTGTAACAATGGGGACAAATTGGTCTCTGTGGGCATTAGGTGTGATAATTATGTGAAGTAACAAATGTCAGGTGAAATCTCTTAATACAGAAACTGGCCAATTGTGGAGGATCAACAGGCATTAGTTTCTCTTCCATTTCTTTCATAACTGTTCTCAACTGTTTTTCCTAATCCCACAATTAAAAAAATATTTTCCAGTATTCAGCATGTTAAGTACTATTCTTTACTGATAATGTTCAGTAAAGAATTATTTTTCATTTAAATAGACATGCTAATATTTCTGACTTCTGTCTTGAAGGTACTCTTAAATTTCACATTTTAAGAAAGATTTTAATAATTCACTGTATACAGCAGCTTTAGAAGCCATGGTAAAGGGAAAAACAACTATTTAGTTTAATTAATTTTTTTAAACCAAAAATAGCCTCACTCTGAGACCTATATATTATAATAATAAAATCCAACTGATTCAATTTCACAATGACAGAATTCAATCCCAAAGAATGATAGAATACCTGTTGTCTGGGAGCAATAGGGTTTCATCTCATTGTTTGAGTCTTAATGTAGGGATTAGCTATAGAGTTTGAAAATGATTTATATCTTTGAAGCTGGAAACATATCTTTCCCCATCTTTATCTCTTATCTCCATCTGTGTCTCTATCATCATCTCTATCTTTAGATCTTCCTATTATACATATCTCACATATATTTGCAACACTAATAGTACACTGCTATTAATGTATAAGAGATATAGCAACTTTTCAGAAAATGGAAATGTTAGATAATTATATTAAAATCCAGTCTGAGCAAACATTAACATTTTCAGGATGACATATACTTCTTTGGTGAGCAATGAAACAAACCAAGAGAAATGGCCACATTACTAAAATTTAATATAATCAAAGACATACCGTCAAAACCGAGGTCATGGTCAATTCAATGGTTCTTTTTATATATTAGGGAAATGTTCACTTGAAAAAAGGATATTTAAGTGCACTGCTTTAATTTAGTATGAAAGAAAAATTTGGCACCATGTATTTCCATGTATAATTCTTCCATTAAGTTGCACTCCAATCAATATTCAAGGATTTAGGGCTTGTTTAGCATTAGTAACTGCACTGCCTTAAAAAATATCTTGAAGCATTCCTACATCAATCTTGAAAGCAGCAGCTGTGTATTTTCTCTCTGGATAGCTACCTTAATGTCTCCCTAAACACCCATCCTAATGAATGCACTAAGTCTTGCCAGCATTCTTGTTTCTTCACTTTAACCTCATTCTGATGTTTAATGACTCATAATGCATGGTTTGGTTTTATGCCCAAAAAGGCATATTAACCAGGGGTAGTGTTCAAATGGCTTTGCAAAGGTCAATGAAACCAAGAAACATTTATAGTGAAGGCACTGCAGGGAAAGCCAGGTATTTGAATCTTTGTGAACATTGTTAAGGCTCCCTTTTCCATTTCAGGTTGTAGTTGTAGACCTAGGTGAAATCATTCAACCCAAAACCCTGATAGAACTAGCCTTACTGATTTAGCTGTACTGATTTAGGATGGATACAAACCATCTCTTTGGTTTAGGAGTACTACAGAAGATCTGTGCAAGGGTCCCTATTGGGTACCATTATTTGCAAATTCTAAAACCAATGAGAAAATAATATTTAGAATAAACAAGGAAGTGCTGAAAATTAGCAAGAACAAGAGATCAAGAAGAATGTGAATAGGCAATTAAAGAAGATGGAATCTATCTTAATTTGCCATGCTGCTATCCCTCACAATGAGTTGGCTTAAATAACAGGAATATATTGGCTCTCTGTTTTGAGGCTAGAAGGAGTCCGTATTCAAGGAGATAGCAAAACTATGCTTTCTCTCCAAAGAGTGGTATTCTGATGCTGGCTTACTGCAATCCTTGGGGTTATTGGCTTTCATTTATCCATTACATCACATGGCAATATCTTCTCCTTTTTCCCTGCTCTGCTGGTTTCCATTGACTTTCAGCTTCTGGCTTCTCCTTGTGGCCTTCCTATAATGCCTCCAGGAATCCAGATTAAGGCCTGTTCAACTTGGCCTTAAACAAAAAATAACAAAAAATAACACCTTTAAGAGGTCCTATTTACAATGGGTTCACACCCACAAGAATCCAGATTATGATTAGGAACATGTCTACATCAGGGTACATATTTCAACCTACCCAAAACCCAAAAGAGAAATTCTCACACATGGCCATAAAGGAGCATGCACATGGATGCTCATCATAGCAAGGTTTTTGATATCAAAGAGCTGCGGGCAATCTAGTATCATGGTTAATTAAACCATAGCGGATGCCCCCTAGGAGCTACTATGCAACAGTTTGAAGCTATTCACCTAGCAACTTGACTAGAGGATAAGAACACAATTCTTAGAACAATTATGTAAGGAATCAGGATGCAATCTGTCCATTAAAACCGTTTCTGAAAATTTAAAGCAAATGCTCACAACACAACAATACATGATTTGCAGGAGGTGGGACAGGAAGTATCCTTGAAACCTTCCTAAAACAGGGACCAACAGGACTGAATTCATTGTATTTTTGCTCTTGTGTGGGGAGGTAAAATTTGGGGAAGGAGTTAATTTGGACTCCTTGATCCTGGCTGGGGGTGGGGAAGGATTCTTCCTGTTCTGTGCTTACCATGCCCCTGCCCCAAGTAGAAATGCCAGCTGAGTTTCATCTCTGTGCTGGGCACTTTGCACCAAGCTTTTTCAGTCCCACTGCCAGCATATTGGGACAAAACTCACCTCTTCTCACTTACCAAGTAAGCTGGTAAATTGAAATTGAAAGGTAACATTACAGCTGCATCTATAACAAAGCATAGAAACCTGAAGGTGTTTCTAGTATATATACATGGGTAGTGGCAGTGGTGGCTACAGTGTAATTGCAAGTAGAGGGCTCTATTTGCTTGGTTCTTTAGCCATATAGAGTGCAGCTGATTGCTGTATAACATTTAAAAAAAAGTTTACTGTAGTAACATATATTCAACACAAAATTTCCCATTCAAACACTTTTATGTTTACAACCCAGTGGTATTAATTACATTCACAATTTGGTGCTACCAACATGACCATCCCATTACCAAAATTTTTCATCACCCCAAACAGAAACTTTGTACCTATTAAGCAATAATTCCTCATTTCTCCCAAGCTCCTGCTGCTGGTAACTTGTAATCTGTTTTCTGTCTCTATGTTTTTGCTTACTCCAGGTATTTCATTTAAGTGAAGTCATACAATACGTGTCTTGCTATGCTTGGATTATTTCACTAAACATGATGTTGTAGCATGTATCAGAACATCATTCTTGGGCTGTTTCAATCTTTTGGCTATTGTGAATAAAACCTTATTGAATTTTGATGTACAAATATCTGCTCAAATCTCTGTTTTTGATGCTCTTGAGTATATACCAATGTTTTAGTTTCCTGAAAGTTGTTGGGAGCAATATACCAGAAATAGCTTGGTTTTTACAATGGGGATTTATTAGGTTAAAAAATTACACTTCTGAGGCTTTGAAAGTGTCCAAATCAAGGTATCATGAGGAGATTCTTTCTCCCTGAGCTGTGCTGTGGGCGATCAGGCACATGGTAGCATCCACTTGTCTCTTCCTTCTCCTCTGGGCCTCACTGCTTTCAGCTTCTGGCTAAAGTGGCTTCCTCTCAGCTTCTGTGTTCCACTAATTTTAGCTTCTAGCTCCTGGGGCCTTTTCTCTCACCTTCTGGGTTCCTCTCTTTCTCTGCAGCTTTTTTCCTGTGTGTCTCTGCAACACTCTTTCTTTGTAGTACTCCAGGTAATAAAGGACTCCAGTAAAAGGATTAAGACCCACCCTGAATCACACAATCTAATCAAAGATCCTTAACTGAAATAATTTAATCAAAACGTCCCACCTACAATAGGTTCACATGCTCAGGAATGGATTAGTTCTAAGAACATGATTTTCTGGGCCCACAAAATCTGCAAACTGCCACAACCAAGAAGTGGATTTGCCAGATCATATAGTAATTTTTTGTTTAACTTTCTGAGGAGCTGCCAAATGGTTTTCCACAATGACTCCACCATTTTCATTCCCACCAACACAATGTATGAGGGTTTCTGTCTCTGCATCCTCACCAACACTTGTTTCTAACAAAATAATAGCCAAGCTAATTAGTGTGAAGTGGCATTTCATTGTGATTTTGCTTTTGATTTCCCTAATGACTAATGATGTTGAACATTTTTCATGTGCATATTGGCTATTTTTATATATTCATTGGAGACTGTCTATTTATGTCCTTTGCCCATTTGTTAATCTGGTTGTTTGTCTTTGTTATTGAGATGTGGAAGTTATTTATATGTTCTGGATATTAAATCCTTATCAGATATGTGTTTTGCAATTATTTATCCCATTCTTTGGGTTGTCTTTTCACTTCCTTAATAATGTCCTTTGATGCACAAAATATTTTAATTTTAATAAAGTCCAAATATCTATTTTTCTTTTTTTGCCTATTCTTTTGGTGTCATGTTTAAGATTCCATTGCCTAATAGGTTTTGAAGATACTTCCCTATGTTTTCTTCTAAGAGTCTTATCTCTTATATTTAGGTCATTGATCTTATTTTGAGTTCATTGTTGTATGTG